>JAQIWH010006744.1:0-12399 GCA_034695005.1 Cryptops parisi
CTTAAATGGGCAGTTTGAAATGGGGCCTACATTTTCCAGCTGGCCTGGGCCTATTACTGGCTCTGCACGGCCCTGGCTACAGCACGTAATGTTTCTGTCTACTTCTAGTTTAGATTATCGTTTTATAGCTGATCGGTTTAATTGGGAAATCTTTTTAAAAACTAATTTTACGGTTAAAATAAATTTCAACCCCAATTCCAAAGATTTTAAAGTTTTATCAGAGACGTGAGCTCTGTTACTTTAACAAAGTTGGATTTCGCGAAGAATAAATTGGTTTCATTAAAATGTACAAGAAAACTTATGGAACATACATGAAAAATTAAAATTTTCATTAGAAACACGATTACTTCGAAATTACAAAAAATAAAAGTGTACGTAGTTGTGAACATTTTCGAAGATTGATGATCTCAGCGGTCGATATGAGTTGACATTTTGCTGAGATTAATTTTTTTTATGTTGTTTTTAATAATGAAAACCAAGATTAATTGAACTAATTTAATGTTTAAATTAAAAAATAAATTTTACTATTATAACTTTAATACTTTACAGTTAAACTTTAAATCTTGCATTTGTGCGTTAAAAAAATAATCTCAACCCCTCACTGTAAATATACATGTTTTTAATTCTGTTCATAACCATTTTCTGTTTCAAAACCAAACATTGTATTTTGATCCGGTTGGAATCGTGTAATAAAGAAAAAAATGCAGTAGAGCGTCGATTATCCGAACGTCGATTATGCGAACGACCGGTTATCCAAACAGTAGTAATTGGCATGGATTCCACTTAACTTTGTGCCAATCGTATTCGAGTGGATAGTGATCTGATATTTATTTCACTAACTTACGGTTAAATAAAACTCTGAAGTGGAAGCGAACAGTATTATCTCCGAAAAACAATATTTGACAGGCCAAGAAAACTTCATGCCTTTTTGAAAACATTTTGTAGAATCCATATGTAATTTTTAATAAGAATAGCTCAAGTCTTCACCTCCCTCTATCTATATTCATCTCTGTGAGAACGCATCATGGTCTGGAACGCGTGTCACTGCAGCGGTGACACTTAGCAACATTTTAATAAAACAACAAAAATCCAAATTCTGTTTCAATTAAAACCGTGCATGGCACGGGGTCACTTTCAGTGAAATATAAACGTACAGTCACTGTACTCGTAAACAGAGCAAACGATCTTAAATTTTCATACATGCACATAAATTATCGTTTTTTTATGAACACCCATAGCCCCCAATTAGTTCGGATAATCGACGCTCTTTACTGTATAGCAAAAAGTATGCGACCAAATGGTTTGGTACTGTATAATGTACCCGAATTGAGATTCGTCATCTATTGACAAACTAGGTTTGCAAGCAATTAAGCTATATTTTATTAAAACTGATTAAAAAAGTGTGAATCACTGAAATGAAAAACGTTTTATAAATGAACCAATGAAATGACAACCTGTTACTTATATCTTTTTATATTGGAAAAATGTTGTTGTCATTGTGTCTTCATTAAGTCGTTACTCTGTGGGATTCCTTGTTGCTAATGATACAGAAATCCCTACAACGCAACGTTGGGACGATGTAATTCCTTTCACGTGGTGAGAAGACTTAGCTTTCTTATCTCGAACGAAAAGAAGGAAATTGACCCCCAGAGACTTTCTTATTTCCAAGTTCATATCAACTGAACAAGATTATCTAGATGGCGATAAACGCTCAAAATTGCAGTCTAAATATCAAATTGACAAAAAAATAAGAGCATTCAATGTTTTTGTCATCGTTGACATCGACAATGTACCCTGTTCAATTTTCATATTATAAATGGTTTTCATTTCTATGTATCTGTCGCCGGCAATGTATATAATCTAGCAATGGTCGGGCATTGTATAAAATGCCTAGCCTCTTTTGTCAAAGTATGAAATTAGTTACGTTATGCAAGAGTTTAGCTTAGGTTTAAATTTAAGCTTACATTTTTTTTATAGAAAAAACGTTGTTAACTTACCTAAACTAACTAACTAACCTAAACAGTTCTATACAAATTGTGATTTTATACTTGGCTAAAATAAAGTTTAGGCATACAATTTTATACATTACTAAAAATAATAAAAGAAAGCAATTACTGAAATGAAACTATTTTTACGCGAATTTCTTCAAATCATAGCTATAATATAAACCACACTCAAACGCTTCTTTGGTGTGAAAAAATCTGAAAGCACTAGTAGTTAGCACGTGCTACAGCACGGGTAGGGTGTTACTATTATGGAAAGTGAATAATGTGCAACCAACTAACCAACTCCATCTAGTGACAGAATGCTACAACACAAAGCATTTATGACACTTACATTTTTATTACTAATCCTGAAAAAACAAATTGAGAGTTTTTCAAACGACGTTTTTAAAACATCAAATGTAAGAAAGTAACAAAAAAATAAGCATCCGTAAACACGCGAATGATCACGCAGCCCTTTTCCCTATTTCGTGGATGAATGAGAGATTCAGTTGGCACTACTTTCGGTCGTATGACTGGTGAGGAGGAGCACTCTTCTCTTTTATGGGTTAAGATTCCTGTTCCAACCAATCTTTTTTACACGGTCGGCGTTGTTGGTAAGGAGTTTTGTATGTTGAAACAATTACTTTGTGTAAAACAATCTTGAAAAATGCATTAATGTTTGTTCACACTGTCCAAAGGCAGTTTCAGCATGGAGGTAATTAGAAGGATGAAAGCCTTCAAACGCTGTAACTCTGCACCGTGTTATTCTAGAAAGCCTTCAAAATCTGTACCAATGCGCTGTGCTCGGAAGGAAAGCGTTACAAACTTTTGTGCTACAGAAAAGCTAGTGTTTACTTTAATTAGCTTCAAGGTAACTTGGTGATTAAACCACCTGATGCAATTAAGTCGACTCCACATTCCTCACTTTTGTTAATAACATTCTAGCAGAACTATCTGGTGTCACCAAATGAATGTAACATATTGAACCTTCATGTTGACGTGTTGAACTTTAGCACATTAGCCACGCGATGCTTCGATATTAGCTTCACGTGTGAGTGAGTTTGTGAGCTGGAAATTTAACGTATATACTGTCATCTACAGTCGTTTATGAGAATAATACTGTATAGTCCAATGTACCAAAAAAAATCGCTTAAAATGAGAACCATGTAAGTCCTTTGCATGAATCAAATACCGCATTAAGTCCGATGTAAAAAAAAGAATTGCATTTAAACCGAAAATTGAAGAAATCAAAAATGGAATTACTGTACTCAAAACTCGAATGACCCAAACGATCAAATAAATTTAACATAAATTTGCATTAATCAAAATTCGCAAAAATCAAAAACGGAAGTACTCAAAACCAGTGATGCGCAGTAGTTGAACTACTAGTTAAGTCATTTTTACAGTAATTACTGGGTAGTTATTACTACTTTATGTAAAATAATGACAACTACCCAGTTTTATTACTGTTATATAGTTGTTAACTAACTACTACCAATAATGCTAATAAATAACTACTCTAAATGTTCAGAAATTTGCAGTGCTGCTGTGGAGTATCTTTTTAGTATGACAGGTCAAATACTTACACCAAGAAGGTGCAAGATTTCAGACAAATTACTTGAAAAGATGGTTATTTTGTGTGCATTTCTCCATACTATGTAAAGCTAATCCTCCCAAGTTGAAACAAATAATTAATGTAAAAATAATGTTTTTTGGTTTGTTTATTTTTTAAAACTTTTACACCCCAAACGGGATAAAGTACAAAAAAGAAAAATCTTTACATACCATGCAAGATATGCTTTTGAAGCCTTGATTTAAAGTGAGAGCAGATTGTAATACATTTGACGTCTGAACATAAAAAAGTGATTCTGCGGATGGAAATGGGAAGTGAGTTCCATGAATTTAAAGTATTGAATGGAAAACGTGTAAACATATAATTGGATACAGTGGGTTTGAAAAAAAAAGTATACTGATATTGGATACGTGTTTTGGGTTCAGCAATCACTAAATCACGAAGAGAGGAAAGCGGGTGGTCATCACAACGCAGGGCCTTTGCTCCAATGTGTGATGGTATCAAGGTCTTGCTTGGTTAACAAAATGTTCAGTTACATGGTTTTCAAATTTTGGATAAACATAGAGCAGAATATTGTTGTCAGCATACGTGTAGAGTTTAGCACCAAGATTCAAAGTGTTCACTATCTAATTTATTGGCCACTATCTGAAAAACATTTGTAGCGTTAGGGGAGCCTTGGACAACACCATGGGATGAATTAGTTTTTGAGTCAGTAGCATCGCCTATACGAAAGGATCTATTTAAAAAGTAGTTGATCAAAATGTTTATTGTATTGGTTGAAACACTACTGTTAGCACTTGACTTCACAACAGAGCTTCGACTAAGAATGTCGAACGCCTTCGAAATGTCGGTAAGTACTATAGTGATGTTATAAAAACTAGGGTTGTGGTTGGTGCAAATAATATAATGGAGGCTGATTAATAAATCCATACATGATTTTTTCTTAAGAGTGCCATAAGCATTTAGGTGAGATATCTTCTGCGACATGTTAACTTTTTATACTAGCCAGTTGCCACAGTGGAAAAGTAGTTGAAAAAAGTAGTTACAATAATTGTACGTTTCCCAGCTACTACTCAATTACTTTAAAGTGCAGAGTAATTACAATTAGAACAGTAATTTTAATTACTTTTGCAAAATTGTAGTTAACTAGTAATTAAAATTATTTTATTTAGTAGTAGCAGTTGAATTATTTTTAAAGTAGTTGGATTTTTAGTAGCATCACTGTTCAGTGTTCACTGATCAAAACACGCATAAATTGAATATTGAATTACTCATACATTTTAATCCACATAAATCGAAATTCGCATGAATCGAATCATGCAGCAATCAAAAATGGATTTTTTTTTGCATTATTTATTTATTTATTTACACGATCCCAACTGGAGCAAAGGCGTTGTTAAATCTACAAGAAATGACAAAATTAAAAATAAATATTTACAATGAGGATGAACATTTTAAGTTAAAAAATGAACAAAAACATGGCAAAAAATGGCAAAAAAAATCATTAATTCGAGAAATTTATGTGAACAAACAATTTCTTATTTAAAGGTTGTTAGGTCAAATGGATGAATATCATGTAAGAACCGCACTTTTACGTATTGAATATGGAAGTGTATTTCGTTGTAGTAAACTATTGACTGGAAATCTAGTATGTGGAAATACTGCATCCAAAGGTGAAGTAAAAGTATACTGTGTTATTGATCTAATCTTCGTGTGTGAGTCAAAATATGATCAGTTATTGTATGTACAATACATACAGTGTATGTATATGTCTCGATAACTAAAAATTAATTTTGTTAATAAAATTGTATGTTAGTGATCACGTAAGCGAACTGTTTTGCAATTGGTTCTATCCAAGTCAGACAGCGATTTTTTACGTGTCTGTCCGACAAAAAAAACCGACACTTACAGTATAGCATCGTACTTAAGTTTTTATCGAGTTTTATTGCACAATTGAACAATTTCTTAAATGTGACTTATATTTTAAAGCTACACTGTATGAAACAAGTAAGATTATTTATTGAGAAAAGCAGAACATCGCTTTACTCAAGTATTTAGTCTTTACTCAAGAAAGCTTTCAAGTTTGAGTTGTTATTACGCAAGACCTAAGGTAATGCAACTGTACAATCTTGCACCATTACGTGCTGCCGGTGTCCCTGGGAACGATCTACTCTAACTCTCCCCTCCATACTGATTAAGAAAACTTAATTAATTCAGATATAAAAAAATATGTGAATATTCACAAAATTTTGGTTTAATATCATATCTTTACAAAATAAATTACTAAAACTTTTCCGGGTGATTTTCCAAAAACAATTGTGTCACAACCCATTATTTTCTTATAACCATGAACGTATCATTTTTATTCATTTGAGATTTTATTATTTTTACCTCTTCGTTTATCAGTTGTTCTAATTACACTCAGCAACATGTAAATAAAAATATTTTGGTTACTTTTTCGTCTTTAAGAAAAAGTAAACTGTACCAAAAGCTGGAGACTTGTTTACTTCCGAAAACAAGATAAAGAAATCAGTCGCCTCGTTTGCTTCACCAGTGAAATGACTTAATTACTGACCCATATTGGCCAAACTGCGCATGCGTTAAGACATTTCATTACTTGTTAACAAAGTGATAAAATCTGCTGAGTTTAATTAAAGTGAAGACTAAAAGTAAATGCACAAATGTCATCTGAAGTACAAAGCAAAATTATCATTAACACTAACATTTATAAAAACGACATGTTGAAAAATAATATTTCATAAACCGAGATACGTATACTTTATAACTTTTTTCCATATACGTACAGTATATACTTATGCAATATATATATTGTATTGTATTCATGTGACATTCGATATCATGTAAGAGTCGATCCACGTTTTTTGAGCAAAAATTGCATTCATGTACAATGTAGGTCGTCAAGTAAATTACAATTCGCACAAGTACAATTATACAGTTGAAGTTTTAAAAAATTTCTCCAACATCTTATGTAAGCGACATCTTAAGATTTTTTGGTTCATGCATTTCTTGATTGGTTTATACATCAACTGGACTTTTGTTGATTAAGAACTCAGATTAAAGCATGAACGTCACCCCCCCCAAAAGTAGTATCCATGTAATAGTCATAACCTTAACAAGTATAGAACTACTTAATTTAAAAAAACATTTTTTTTGTACAACATTTTGTAGTTAAGTGGATGTATCTGTTTAACACTCAACAACGAGCCTGAGGTAGATTGTATATTGTATGTATGTTTATTTACAACATTGAGATCGAACATGTGATTCAGAGCATCACTCTACCTGAAAAAAAACTACTCTTCAATTGCCAATAGCTCCGAATTGACACGACATTTATGAATCTACGACAAAATGTCGCTGTAATAATGTTGTCGACAAAAATGTCGCGATACAAAAATGTCGCCGTAATAAATGTCACCGTGAAAAAAAGTCAGTAAAAAATATAACCTAATCTAACCTAAACTCTAACCTAACCTAACTTAACCTAACCTAACCTAAACTCTAACGTAGTTTCCTGTAAGCAAAGCAAACTTAACCTAACCCAGTCTTCTGTAAACACTATCGAGTCAGCACAGATGATAACGTATAAAAATGTAATGTTACAAAAATGTGTACAGCGACATTTTTGCACAGCGACATTTTTGCACAGCGACATTTTTGCACAGCGACATTTTTGTACAGCGACATTTTTGTCACAACATTTTTGTCGACGACATTATTACCACGACATTTTGACGAGTAATTAATTATATTAATTATATCTATAGTATATACAGTATATCATGTTTGATTGAGGAAATGTAATGTATCACTGTTGAGAGTTGAAACCGAAATCGTCAATAATCGAATATTACCAATATGACCACCAAACAACAATTTCACTAATGAGAAATTAAAATTTTCACTTCAATTTGCTTAAAACCAGTTTACATAAAATTTAAAGATTGGATTTATAAATAAAAACCACTATGTAAAGGAGAGAGCATCCACTATCGATTGTTTCATATATATCGTCATCGAAACTCACCACCACTGCTATGCTACTCAGCCATCTTGTTGGGGTTGCTTTTGACATCGAAATGACTCACCGACACACAAATAGTGGTCGGTGTAAGCCGTACGATGATTCACAACGAACCACGAAATAAGAATTGAATCATAATGTATCTTACACTGATACGACGTTTCACCTTTGTGGTACGAGCTTCAACATGTAACTGATATGTTGGTCAAAATACCCGGGCGGTCGATTGTGTTTCCAACCCATGTTGAGTGAGTGACGAACATTGTATTTGTGCCAAGAATATGTGTGATGCCACTATGCATATATAACTATGATGCCAATTGCGTTTCAGTCACCAAACTGATGAAGAATATGACACATATAGAGATGCTGCTCGAAAATTTGTAATGATATACTTAAAGAAATCATCATCATGACTTGTGGTTGAGTGTGGTATATGAAGAACATCTACATTTTCAGATACCGGTATGTAATTTAACGAACGGTGGTTGTTTATTGAGTCGTTACTAACTAATAAGATACCGTGTGCGTCAAAATATATCCCGACTATGAATACAACGTAAATTCTTTGTAAAACTAATATGCTACTTTACATCTTAAAATTTCGGTGCCATTGAACTGCAGACGAGGGGAAAAAAAAGATCGATGTGTATAATTGTCACAAAGTTGGTAATTTTGGAGTGACGTTTTTTGGAGTGAAGAAAAATTTATACGAAACAATTGTATACTGTAAAGTGGTTCTCATGCTGTCGACTCGAGGCGACGGCGGCGGTTGCGCTTGCTTGGTGAGCTACCCTGTAACCGGGTACCCTTTACCCTCCCCTAGGGCCGAGCGTGCTGCATGGGCTCTTTTTCCTTTGGCTCTCACCACTCTGGTGTGTGGTGTCGTGTTGGCCGCGTTCGGTTTCTACGTGTACGCCGCGCGGGTCGAGGGACGTCTCTACTTGGGGTTCGGCGTTTTGGCCGGCATTTTCGCCGTCGTCGCCGGGGGTGCTGGAGTGGCTGCGGCCAGGACGGCTCTCGACCCCACGCAGGCGGGTGGTTACGCTCTCACGTCGTTGTTGTCAGCTCTGTCGGCTGCGGGGGTGCTGGTCGGTTCTTACCGGGCCGCCCTCGATTTCCCCACGTACGGGGTGGGTGCTGTCGGCGGGGCTATGAGTGCCCTGGCCAGCATCACTCTAGGCACCGACCTGGCCGGCGTGGGACTCGTGCTGTTCGCCCACGTGGCTACGGCCAAGACCCGAGACGCTCCTTCCGAACTACCGCCACCTCAGACCAGATATCCGGGAGGAGGATCACATTCTCACGCTGATAGCCAAAGCAACCATCCCGATGACCAGTCGTTGTCACCTGTCGATGAGAAGTCGACGGATGAACTGGCTGAAACGCCGTCACCTGTCAAATAAGTGTTAGGTTTTGTTGTATGTCGTGGAGGAAATGAGAGAAATGTTGTTTTGTTTTCAGTATTACACTGCAAACTCGATTATCCAAATGTGATGATACTAGGTTTATTTCGGATAAACAAAAATTCGGATAAATTCCAAGTTTAAATGTATAAGCCCCATTTGGTATTAATAAAGCCAACAACGTTTGTTCAAGTTAAAAAAAACGTTTAATGAACAATATGTATGTACAGTATTATTTGACAATGATTTGTTATTTATCTATAACTATCGATAATAACAAAGCTTTTTTTTTTTAGATAATATTTTATAATTTAGATAATATTTTAATATTTTATATTTTTTTAGATATTGAAATGACATACTTTACCTAATTTGGATAAAACTGGAATTTCGGATAATAGCGATTCGGATGATCGAGTTTTTTAGTGTAGTATTATTACTTCCTCTGACCTGCAATATGAATATTTTACATTTGGCTGGTTTTTTCCTCCCAAATTATGGCTTACATTTCTCACAGTAGCTTGACTACAATTCAAAATTTATGTAATATGCGTAAATTATACAGATATTATAGAGTGCATTGTTTTATTCACTCATATGCTTATTATATTTTTGGTTAATTATACAGGGTGATCGAAAAATGTTAGGGCTCAAGTTGAGGTTGTCGAGCTTTTGTTGTAGCAATAGCTGTTGTAATATTCAATTTCACCGTTTCAACTGTCAATTATTTTTATTTGTCGTCTCTACTATGTGAAGCATAATTTCCCGAAGCCATGTGTTCATTATTTGCAGTCTCAACGGGTGTCAATTTGAATTGCATGTATTTTGACACAACGTGACACTATTTCAACAAAAACAAGTTTTACCAACTAACTTAAATACCAGAAAGAGGATCACATTTAATTACTATAAGCCAATTATTATTTTCTAAAACTGTCCATAATCGGAAAGTTTCACGTGAAATGTAAACCATATTTTGGGATAGGATAATTGTTTTTTGCGATTGCATTGCGTTTTTAATTCCAAGTTATCGAATGTAATTTATTTAAAAAAAGATAATGTTTTTGTAAAGATTTTTGAGATTTTTGTCACAACACGGAGGATATGTATTTGGCATTGTCCTGGAAAAGAAACACGAAATACCCGTGCTTTTTTTTTTGTGAAAACAAAATTTGAAACTAAAACTATAATTAAATGATAAAGTCAACTTGCTATTAAATTAAACTTAATAAGTTATTTAATAATTTTAGTTATTTATTTTATATATATACATATATAAATCAAATTATTGGTTTATCTATAGTACAGTATGGGAAATTTGTAAACCCAGAATTTGAACTGTGACATCAAACATTTTCTAAATTTTAAAATACCATGTACTGTATTTGTGTCCAAAAAAAATTGCTACTCTGCTGCTCATGATGTTTAAAAAATAATACAGGGTGTTCTAACATTCGTGCATAAGAATCTTTTGCTTTTTTTGTTTGTTATCTTATGAAAAACCTAAATGTCACTTTTACTTGAATTTTAGAACATCATGTACTTTACCGTAATTGCTCATTTTCTTCCTATCGTGATATATAATAATCGTTTTTTCCTATCACGTGATATCAGACAATTTGTTATACTTTTTTAATGGCTCAAACGTGTTTTCAGAATACTGTTTGTGTCAACCATAACCTGTATTTCTGATAACTTAGATTTTTTGAAAGGGATGACTACAAAAAATTGCCTCGTAACTCGTCTCTTCGAAGTTATGCGGAGTGAGAAACTGCCCAAATGTTAACCAGGAAGATTACCGTTGCCAAAGGTATAATCCGATGACGTAATTATCTCATTGATGTAGTCACATCGAACTTTAAGTTTACATTGCTACACATCGTGGAGACGAGTTACAGGCCCCCCATAATCCTTTACATTTTCGTTCGGTTTTCAGACTGTGTTTTTTTTTTATAATTTTTTTATAAAACTTTTTTATATATATCTTATAACAATTAGCAAATTTATATACATACATAAAACCAATTTTTTTTTATATATATTTCTGCTTATAAACTACGTAAAAAGAAAATAATGTGATAGTAATCACGATTTCAAGTCTCCGTTGCTCCGCCCTTTTTAATAGAATATACTATACAATAAATTTGGACATTTTGTTTTCGATTGTATCGAATTATACGTTTATAAGAAGTATATTATTATATGGAATAATTTACTATAAGAGTTACCTTGAGAATATACTGATTTGTAAAATGAACTCATTATTTATATACAATGGTTTACCGTATATATATATCGTTTTTGATTCAATAACACTAGTAATATTTATTAAACATTATTTAATTGATGATAGTGAATGAAAAACTATATTATTATTAATTTTTTTTTATGTTAATTCATAACCAAGTTCCAATGTTGAAAATTTACCATTGTCAATGTCATAGAAAAATCATTGTATTAATGCAAATTGATAGTAATGATAATACAAAAAAAAATGTATGCTAACGTCGTTATGTATTACCAATTTTCTTTTGATACCGTATTATAAAATTGTTTGCTATGATATTGAAAATTACTGTGGTATCTTATTTTAACCTTTCAAACACGACAATCATGGAACAATATTGTGCAATGTTAAGGAAATATTTTATTGGTTACACTGTTTGAATCACCGTGTACATTGAGGTTTATGTATGAATTTCTAATTGAAAAGACCTGTGATGAGTCGACATGCAGAATTTAGAAATTCAGAACCAGTAGGTATCGAAGCTATGACTCTTGCAGGAGAACCGGTACCATCATATATTTTAAGAGGATATGCATGGACCGTGGCACCTGTAGGTGGCAAAAGTCTAAGATTCGCCACGTTTTCCAAGTTGTAGATATTGGCTTCAGCTAGAATCACATGAGCCGGGGCACCATGGACACTTCCGGCATCTACAGAAGCGGTATCGATGCCAACTCCCACGATACGTCTGTTATCGACTAACCATTGAGCTGCATCTGGACTAACGCCTAATCAAAATGTGAAGTTACTAATAGATTGTAATTGATTAATTTTGGTTTATTTTAGGATTATAAGGCAAAGAAATCACCAGGATGATTGGTCTTGAACGGCTCTTCTGGAGTGTTACCCAAATAGCGTTGAGTGTCGTTCCAATGTTGATCCCAACCGGTGTAGACGAAAACCACACTGCCACGAGGGATTGGTCCATGAGCACGTTCCCAGGCTATTAGATCTTGGGTAAGCAAAGAAGCATTCTGTTGTTGTAATGCTCGACCAGTGATATCGATCACAACTGCTGCAGCCACGAGATGATCCAATGGAATCTCGTGGACGTGCCATCCGGCTCGATTGAAATGATACGGTGCATCCAAATGCGTGCCCGA
>JAQIWH010006745.1:0-12398 GCA_034695005.1 Cryptops parisi
CATATACATTTTGTACTTATAGTGTACATGAGTAACCACCCATTGTTGTGAGTGTGAAACATATCCATCCAAATGAACACTTAATACAATTTAACACAAACATCTTTCCACGTGTTTGTTGCAAATATTTTTAAAATTAACAAGCACATAACTTAAATTAACTTAAATAAATTTCTCAAAAAGAGATTAAAGCCAAACTGTTCATCATAAAGCACTCAACGAAAAAAACTGAGATTTTCGAACCCTATTAGTAACATAACTGAAACAGGTAAGCAAAAACCAAAAAAAATAAAAAATAAAATATAACAAACAAAAATCTAAAAAACAAACAAAAACAACCGCCTACCTTTGACTGACCGGGTAGGCACTTTTTATTTTATTTTATTTTTTATTATTATTATTATTATTATTATTTATATTTTTTTTTTTGGTTTTTGCTTACCTGTTTCATTTAAGCTCTCAACGAATAAAGCGATTAACCAAACAACGCAAATACTACGAGACCTGTAACAACTTCTCAAAAGAAGCAGAAACTTGAGAAAACCAGTAAACTTTTTCAGGTTAAGAAAGCTGCAAAAATATGATTGTGAGAAATTATCATCTGCCAAGATTGGAAACAAGAAATCATTACTCAAAGTGGAGACTACTACGCAAATGTTTCAACTACCGAACATGAATTGCAATTAAAAAGAGCAATACGTCGTGTCCGCATCATTAACAGCTCGTCAATAACTCACAATGTCAATATTCTAGCCCAACTAAACTCAGTGCTAACAGCATTGCATCACGCGAGGTTAAAAGGTTTCACATAAGCACTCAAGTTGGGTAACGATATGGGGGTATCCCATTGAACCTTAATTGAACTATAAATACATCCACGCATAACTCTAACATTACATAACTATAAATGCCTAGACCTATATGTATATTTGGAGTATGGCAATATTTCCCTCTCCCCGGACAAAATCCCCACGTCAATATTTCATACATGTAAGCTTATTTAATTAAAATTACTTACTGTAGTTAACTTTGAATACTATCATTTTATTTATTAAAAAGTACTAATGATAAATTAATATTATATTTTGTACTGTGTGTATTTAAAATTACATACCAACTAGCAAAAAGCCAGGCTTTAATTGCACTCGCGCGTGTGAATAAGCTGCAAAAGATTTCAAACGTTACATATTAAGTTACATTTACACTCGCTCGTCAAAAAAAGAAAAACCAGAAAATTAAAGAAATTGTATGAACATTTGAAAAAACATTTCTAATTGAAAACGTAAAGTAAAATGAAAAAGTCACAACCGACACCAAGTATCGAACCTGCTACACTTCAACCAGAAATGTAGCGGACCACTGCTCTACCAACTGGACTACAGCGCCACTTGAAAAGAAGGGTCCATTGAAGTTACTAAGTGCAAAATTGCTGCATAAGAGTAAGCATAATTTTAGGCCCGTTTTTTAGTCTTCGATCGAGAATGCACTCTTTTTTTACGTAAGTGTACGAAATTTCATCTTCCAAGCTATTGTAGTTTTTGAGAAAAAGGGATCACAAGATTCAGCCAAATGCTGATTTCGGTACAACTGGGATAGCGAGAGACGTTTATTATAATGTTTAACATAATATTTTGCAACAGCCATAGTGGCCGATATCCGATTATTTAATTTTGAGTACGCTTACCACCGAACTAATCTTTTAAAACTATTACTTAAACACATTACATGTAGTACCTAAATTACTATTCAACCCATTTCAATCAATTTCTGTAATGTTTGTTTGTCCCAACGGGACGTAAAATAATAAAATAAAATAAAATAAAATACCGTCGAATACTGCTTATTTAAACAAAAGACAACTTAATAGCAATTATTAATCAACAACAGCGCGTTAAGAGCTCAGCTAGTATATTGATAATCCAATGGATCAAAAACCGCATACGAGTTCTCACTCGTAAAGTGAGAACGGTATAAATCGAATACCGCATGTCCAATGTGACAAAAATCGCACAAATAGAATCGGAAATTGCAGAAATTGAAAACAAAATGACTCAAATCTCGCATAAATCAACTATCACATTGTTTATTTTATTTTATTGTATTGTATTTAGAATCTTTTATCCCATTGAGATAAACAAATACAACAAATAATTGTTGTCGTTTCTTACTCAATGATCGCATTTATCTAGATTCGCATTAATCGACATTCGCATAAACTGAAATTCGAATAAATCGTAACATTTATTTATATCTTTAAAAAAATTGTTTAAACAATGGTTTTGTGCACCATGCGCACGGTGAAAAACATGTTTAAAAAATAATTTAAATGTACAGTGTACGTGTAGGCTTATTGTGCGAGATACTGGTGATCTGACAGATAACCCTTTTTTTTTACTATCTCCTAAAATTACAAACTCGTTACTGACAAGAAATGACGTTTGGGAATTAACCGCTGATGTACCGAAACGTACATCAACTAAACTAGGTATAAAAATCTTTTAACCAGTTCCTCCCAACCGGAAATGGCTGATTTATAAAACACTCGTGTCATCCAACAGGGCGAGTGGGATGTTCCCCCAAACAGACGGATTAGGAAAACAGTTTGCGGACAGAGTCTACTTCAAGTCGAAGTAGTAGAATTAAAAGCGTATAAAAAAACCGCAAGCAATAACAAGACAACAACAAAAAAGTAAACCTTAAGACGAATAAAAAATAAAATAAAATAAAAAGCTAACAACATGGAGGGTGAGAAACAAAGAGCCGAAAGAGACAGGGACTTGGGAGTTGAAAAGGCGTAGGCGACATGGAGGTCGCATGTGTCGCCCCCACCCTGATGGCCATCGCGATAAAACTCCGGAGACAACGACTAACATCAAACCAAAGACGACGACGAAGACGACCGAGAAGAAGAAGGAAGAAGAAGAAAAAAAGAGCAACATCAACTTCACCAAGATTCTTAATCAATGCGACTCGACTATAATCTATGCACGTGCTAATGAAAGGGGCCGCGGTTGAGCTTTGTCACCTGCAGCCACGTATCAGTTTTGTCACCTCCAGCCACTCACACCGCCTGATAAGAAATCTTCAGTGGACGAAATGGAATGTTCAACGCATCCTACTTCGGCCATTGCCCGAGAGTTTTACTACTCTCATACAACACTACTCTCCAAAAAAAGAAAACCATTTTAAACGAGCAAACTGATATCTTATTTCTGCAACAGGTGGACAATAAAAAAATTTGAAGGTTTAGAATAAAAATACAAATATGATCTCAATTTTAAATTAATCTAGCTTAAATTCAAAAGGTACATAAAATTAAATCATTTTCTTTAAAAAACAAAAGGCGATTAAAATTGATGTCAACTCGAAAAGATAGATTTTCAGAAAAATCGATCTTTTTTTTTTTTTTACTATTTTGTAAAAATAACAAATAATAAATCGGTCATAGTAATTACTAACAATAGCGATTTATCAATGGTGTACGAAAATGGGAAAATGTGGTTTGATTTAGGTTCATTTATTTTTTCCACCAAATTTTTCGATTTCAATTTTTCAAGTTATTTTTTATTTTGTTTTTCAATTCTCGTTATATTCCTGTTTATTGGTACGTGTTTTTCTAAAATGCATTTTGTATTCCCCGTGACTGATCTTTTATTTTTAATTATCTTGTTCTTCTAGAACTCATGTGATGCATCTATTTTGTACAGATGCATTTTCTAAAAAATAAGATGCAATTTTGTATAGATGCTTTTGTATAAAAAAAACTTTAACAAAGGGCTCGCGCGAGTCCCATGTATTCCTTGAAAACGTGCTGAAATGAGTACGAACGTTTTCAAGCGATTGGCCCCAAAAACATAGCGCGCACCGCTTGCAGGTTATAAAGCGTCACCAGAAGCGCAAACAAACCTAACTCGGTTGCCCATCACGTGATCGACAGCAGGGTCAATTTTGTTAATTCAACACACGTCGCTTTTTAATAGATGGTCCCCTAATAATAATAGCAATCCTAATCAGTCATTAATCGAAAAGAAGCAAAACACACCTTGCGCGTGCTTCTCCACACCTCTCCTAGTACGGTGGAAAATCTTAACACACCGGGGGGAAGAGGAGGTGAAAAGTCAAAAGAGAGAAGGGGGAGGGGGAAGGTCAAACAATAACGTTTCGCTGACTGACAGACAGACAGAGACACACACTCTTGCGCCTTCTTATCGACATCAGAGCCAATTTACACTTGGCTCGCTTTATCTTAATTCAATCACCACCTTCTAAAAGCTTTGTTTTTCTATCTCCCCGAAAGATTAGTTTCATTTTCAGCCATCGATAGAATGATGGATGACGAGAAAAAGAGTTAACAACAAAAAAAAAACACACACCCTCCCCTCGTTTTTCAATTGTGCCCTTCGTGATTACCATCTTCACCCACTTTTCTTTTACCATTTCAAATTTTCATACCTTTGAAAATGAGATTCGTTAATCGAAATATTAATAATAAAAAAAAAAAATAACACCAACCACAAAACCTTACCCACCTACTTTCATTCCTCGTTATCTCGATTGGTTTCTTTAAACAACCATAATGTAAAGAAAAAATTAATTTTCTTTTTGTACCTTACAATACACTACAATACAAAAAACGACGTAGAACAACAACAACAAAAAACTCACTCCCCCGAAACGAGTTTCTTTTGTTACGATAACAATTTTCCGTATTTACACGTATCTTATTAGTCATTTCTTCGGCTCTACACAAAAGTTTTAAGGCGCTTATCAACAAAAAAATAAAAATACAATAAAAAACAAAAAATTTAAAATCGTTACAATTTAGTTCGTCGAGTTTCGAATGATCCTCTCAACTTGACCGATTTTGTCATTTTTCATGTTTGAAATCCTTTTCCTTTTATATTTAAACAATTCAGACTTTTGTGTTCGCTCTCGTTCTATGGCTTTCACTTTTTTTTAATTAGATTCACCATTGAAAAATACACTATATTTATATATTTATATATTTATTTATAAAAAAAAAAATAAATAGTAAAAAGATTTAATCCAATAGATGCGACGCCCTCGTTGGCCAGTTATTCTAATCCGCACCAAAGAATCCGTCAAACAGAATTAATCACCTTCACGAACGTGATTATGTTTTTTTTAATGCATAAAACTTCATTTTTAAATAC
Source organism: Cryptops parisi (assembly GCA_034695005.1). Lineage (NCBI taxonomy): Eukaryota > Metazoa > Arthropoda > Chilopoda > Scolopendromorpha > Cryptopidae > Cryptops > Cryptops parisi. The sequence continues at coordinate 5,175 of JAQIWH010006745.1, forward strand.
ACTCGACATAACAACACACACAAAAAACACTAACACTGACCTAAAAACTAACACGCGTGAACTGCATTTCTACAAAAATAAACCAGAAACAACAGTTATAATACAAAGTGCCATAGACGCACCATAGTACGTTTGATAGTATTTAAAATTCCTATTAAAACTTCAGCGGAAATGACAAAAATTAGAATGTAACAATAAAACATGCTCATGCCATTCATTCGTTGAAAATAATCATTTGACGAAATTCATCATTTTTACATTGTAATTGATTTTTTCATGTTGTTTGTTTGTCACTAGCTTGTGTTACTTTTGTCCCAAATGGGGTGTTAAATGATAAATAAATAAATAAACCAGCTATTGGAACTGAATTCGGCACATTTTCGGTTGAATCGCTTGAAAATGTGCGTTTCGCACTGAAATCTGTTCGTTTTCAATGAATCTTTCAAAAACACGCTATTTACACAATATAACTATTTAAAAATTTGGTAAGATTAAACACTAGTCAAATCAAAGTCTAAAATATTTTAACGAAAATATCAACGTAAATTAAATAAGTGTATTAAGGTGTTATTGCATATTTTGCCAAAAAACAGGTTAAACATTTCGCACCTAGACGTTCTTTACAATACAATGCCTAGATTTTGAATTATATACTTTGCCTGCAAGAAATAGCTTACATAGAATACCAGTAGCGGTGACATATCAAATTAGTTTAGCGAATAGCTACATTTATATCAATAGGGATGATAGCTCCCGTGTGAAGCAGGGGCTTTTTCAGCTAGCAAAACACTACGTAGCTCAATGGTGAACATACAGTAGGCCTAGACTTGCCCCCCAATTAATTGTTAAATAAGATGGTCAACCATTAAATGACATTTCTATGAAAATAATCATCATCTCAAAAATTAACGATATAATCGGATAAAACAAACATTTAACTTTTAAACAGTTCCGACTGATAACCGACATTTCTTTGATTCACTTTGTCATTTCCTACTTAAGTTTCGTTGGCGAGCTCGAAGCGATGATGTCACGCTTACATCGAACAATTATCCGTCATCAACCTTAACGAAATGCAAACAAAGTAAACTCGGACTGACAAATTTCAGAGACGATAAGAAATGAGGGTGAACTTAGATTAGATCAAACAATTTCATATTGATTTTTAGATTTTTTTAGATTTATTAGATTTCATTTTATAAATTTCATTGATGAAATAGCCACCGAAGAAACGTGTTATAACTTCAGAAAAAACCATAAAACCACACACCTCTCTATATATTCATCATCTCTCCTACTAATAAAAGAGCACGACCTTCCTCCTACTATTACTACTCCTCACCAGTTATAGCCATTGGACAAGAAACATCACGTGTTTCTTTCTTTTGAACCTGGGCATAAAGAAAAAAATCTTGAACCTTTAAGAACTTTCAAGAATCTTCTAGAAACTTCCACTGTGTAGCAGTGTCACTGTTTTTAGCACCACCTCACAGTTTGTAAAAATAATAATAATAAAGTTTAATGCGTTCGTGAGGAACAATGTGACAATACAAAGGACATGTACAATGCCAAAACTCATACCGAAATCGATACTCTAACTGCAACGAATATTGCGAAGCAATATGAGTTAAATAAATAAATAACTTTCCTGTCATTTTTGACGGGCTATTTACTAGTCTCTAATTATAAAAGACTAGACCGTTCCTCCTCGCCAGTCATAGAAGCGCCACAGCGTGTAAAAATACCGAAAATTGATACTCTAACTGTAACAAATATTGCGAAACAATATAAGTTGGAACAATAAATAACTATAACGAATGTTGCAAAGCAACACGACTTAAAAAAAAATTGTGTAATAAAAACAAAAAACTGTTCCGTCATTTTTGACAAACTATGTACTATTTTAGTATCAAAATGAACGACAGAGGAATCGTACGATATCATTTTCCTCCTTTACTTTCGTGTAAAAAAAAAATTATTAGTTACCATGACAACGACCTTTTATTCTTGAGTCAAAAGTTGGAGATGCATAGCAATTGGAGAACAGAGGAAAAATGGCGGAATTTCGGTTCTCGACGTTGCTTCCTACTAATGTTAAGTGACGCCATACTCAAATCATGTTTCATCTCTTACAATTTTCCCTGAATAAACATGATGCCCAAGGATCAATTGCTTCACTCCATTTGTTTTTTATTTTGCAAAGTATAATAATTTGCATTCTAACCCTTTAATCCCAGTTTCTCGACTTTTCATCTCAAAGTATATACTCGCAATGGATACTAAATTTCTAATTGGAAGCAGAAGAAGAAACCGAACTTCTCGTGCACTGACTCGGCAACAGAAAACGTTTGCCTCCAAGCAAAACGCGCGCTTCGGTTTATTAATGACCGACATCCATTCAAAATCCTACCCTGAATGAGTTAAAAAAACCATTTCTTTAACACTGGATAAAAATATAATACACACAAAAAAAACAACTAACAAAATTCGAGTCCGCTCACTCGATCTCTAATCATCATCGTCATCCACCTTTAACAAGCTCGCGAGAATCCAATAAATTTACAACTCACAAAAAATGTTTATAATACAAGCTACGCACGATCGGATGAAAAGTTTAAGGTAAAGAATGCGTAACACACAAAATTTGGGACCCTTCGTTTTAAATAGGTATAAAAAAGTTAAAACCAAAATCACGCGTCAGACATTGAGCGAAAACCCAAGTTGAATATGATGTGAAAAAAAAATAATAAATAAAATATATATTAAAAAACAAATCTCAACTTCCATCATCTTTGGAGTCACGTAAAAGACTTTCTTGGCCCGTTTTTCCCGAAAAGGTTCAAGAGACGGAAACCCCGAAGAAGAAAGGTCACATGACCCGGCTGCCGTTCGAAAACGAAACACTTAATGCGTTAACTAAAACTGCTTATCCCACCCCCATTTAAAAAATACGCTGAACTTCACAATAGTCGAACCTTATATAGTACTAGTAAGTAAGAAGTTAATTGTCAATTGCGTCGAGTTTTAATTGGTGCACGCGTTGACCCTCGTTATGGGAAAAACTCGTTGTATGAAAAATCATCGTTTTCAAACCCGTACACACAATGAATATAAACAGCCCACATGATTTACAAAATTCTCTTAATTTCACCCCAGTCGTCAAATAATTCTGATTTAATTTCAACAAGGAGCCATTTATAATTTAACTCATTTTGTTGGACATTGTTTATTGTTCGATAGTTAATAACTGAAAACTTAATTTAAGAAAAATATAATGAAAAACCCCGCTGTTTGAAAAACATCTCGCGATGATCACTGCGAGAGTTTGGGAGTCGACTATGACAGGCATGATCTTATTTCTTCACTGACCGATACGCGTTGTCTAAATTTTGCTCGTTATACGATGATCAATTTTATTCTTAAAAAAGCTCTTGTGTAAAAATAAACTTGTTATAAAATATTCAAATGCGTACGTGTACGTGTGGAAATTCTATAGAGTATAGGGTAATCCAAAAAAAAAAAATCACGCAACGCGAACGTTGAAACCCTCGCTCACTAGAGTAGCGTGACATTTCGGAACACCCTGTTTTTGTCACAATAACTGTGACAATAAATCATCGAAGTGAAAGAAAAAAAACATTTTGGTGTCAATTCTACTTTTTTTGTTTGTTTTTGTAATATCATTATGTCGAACATAGACACAAGATATTGATACCGAAGTCGAAATGCACAGAATCTTTATATTATTTTACTGTATATTTAAATATGCAGTATATAGAAAGGGTTCGCATTCGTTTTTATATGGTCTGGTCACGTGACGATTAATGAAAGGGTTGCGACGGTTGCCCCGTCCCATTAAGCATGGACGCCCCTTACTCCGCCCTTGGGATCATCTGACGGAAGTTGGCCAGCGGCCATGTTGGCCCAGCTTTAACATACAACAGCAGAAGCTGCAGCACCACCTTCAGCAAGCTCGTTGTCCTTGGCCTTCAACCACAAAAATCAGCTCTCCAAATACGAAACTCTCTTGGACCCGATTCGAGAAACCCTCTTCATTTGCATCGAGTAGTGTGCAACCAACATCCACAGAACGACAACAACAACAAAAAAACACCAAGAAAGAAAAAGAAATCATCTCACTTCCTCATCAAGGACATCCTACTCGACACCCCCGCAAAAGAAAAAGAGTCCACCACCAAGCACATCTTTGCAAAATGATCTAGTCATTCGAAAACCTACCACCACCACCACCAAATACGTGTAGCGTTGCGGTAAAAAACTAACCAACATCCGTTGCGTCATCTTAGTACTCATGACATTCCTAAGGAGTAGGGTGTCCATTCTTTTCCTCCTTCCCTTCGAAGAAACGAACGCCCCCGCGTAGACAACCCACTCGTAGGCCCCGAAGGGCTGTTGCAAAAATACTCTCCGATACTAATCATCCGACGAGACGAGATGATGTTATTTCGAAAGCACTCGCCACAGCTTGCAGTAAACTAGCCAAGCGTCAACTGTCACACCGGAGGCAATGTCACGTCTCCTTTTATTCCCCCTCTTATTCGTTGAAAAACAACCCTTTGGGGCTAAATACTGCTTTTGTACAAGAAAGGCAAATCATTTGATGCCGTTCGAAGAACACAAAAGGAAGTCTTATTGCGTTTTAATAACCGGATACTCCACTCGTCATAGGCGTATTATTCTTCAGTTTCTTAACCAGCGTTATTTCGAAATATCGACTCTCAATTTAAGGGGAAAGCCGTTCCACCACCAACACTTCTCATAGTTAAAACTAGAGATCAAATATTAACCAATCCTCCATGTCGGAAGTTTTTAGACATTCTCACAATGAACAAGAATACTTCTAGTGATCATAAACAAGTACATTAAAAATGCTTTTTATCTGTATATACTATCATATACAGATATACTTTATGTACGTGCATAATGCAAAAATATCCATTTTTGATTTATGCAAATTTTAAATTTATGCGATCGTAGACTTATTCGATATTCGATTCATGCGACTTTTGAGGAATTCTATTTTTAATTTCTGCAATTTTCGATTTATTTATTTTTACATGTATATGCGATTTTTTTACGTTGACTTATGTTTTTGATTTAGCGAAGGACTTATGCGGTTTTCGTTACATTGGACTATACAGTGTATTTTCAAACGACTGTCGATGGCAGTATACGTTCAATCCCAGCTCGCTCACAAAAACTCACTTTAATAAGTGAAACTAATACGAACGAGTGTAAAAACGACAATCACGATTCATTCTGATGATTTATTATTGGTAAAAATCGCACCTTGATGAAGTTTAACCAATGAGTTACTATTTCATGGTGAAACAAAGTTTAATAAAAGTCTTAATTGTTATAGACCCACGATTGGAATATAGAAACGCATTGTCAATTCACACTTGTGTTGATGTATCGGGCCCTAAATTACGCAAAAATAAAGTTCTGATATAATCACGTAGTATTCAAATAAACATCTAATCACGCTTAATTAAATTATTCCATATTTAGTTATCTACACTCGATATCTAAATTTTCTAGATATCAAATCGCGTTGAACGAAATTACGATTTGCACAGCTGCTGCTCGTTGTCATATCTATGACTAGCACAAGCTATATATATATATATACGTACACAGGGTGTCCCACGTATTCTTTTCTCTGTAAATACTTCAAAAGCTAATATAATGAAAATGCTGAGTTTGCATGGTTAATTTAACGAAGAATCTTAAGTTGCTTAAAAACTACTGTAAAAATCACTTTTGCTACATAGCAAGAGTGATATGCAGTGAAGCTGCTGCGGCATTATGGTGCATTGTAATCACTATTGTTGGATATATATACTGTATATATATATTTTTTTTCAGTTGGATGGTTGGAAATCAATGGAATGACAATAAATAAGGGCTATATTTATAAATAAATATGACTTGGTAGTTGGTACGACTTATGGTTTAGAATTTTAAAAATGGCCGACCTTGAAAATGTATTTCAAGGTCAATGAAAACAGCATCATTGAACTGAGGAGGAAACTCAAATACCAAAACTTGGCATTTTCATTATGTATTAGCTTTTCAAGTATTTACAGGTGTTTAACTTTTAGGACACTATATATTGTACAAGGTAAACTCAAAATCGAGTTTTATTCGAAACAAAGGTTATAAAAATATAAAAGTAAATATAAATATTCAGTAAATTTTGTTTAAAAAAAAAAACCGAGTACATTTCACACAAACAAAAATAACATTCAAATAAAATAACTATAATCCTGAAGATTTTGATAAAATACTTTCACAATAATGTATAATTCGCAATATAAGTTCTATGGAAATATATTTTTCACATTATTTATTTATTTGTAAAATATTTTTGTATACGTTCATTTCACATTTAATTTAAATTTTTTACAACGTTATGTTATTTCAAATGTAACGGAACGTTTGGGTCACCCTGTAGAAGAGCAGAAGCACTTCATCGCTACCAAGGTGTCTTTCGACAAACGCTTCTTTAGGGAACATCTCATTAAAACAATAATAATAAAATAAAAAACTAAACTGCGCAACTCGTATTGCAACTGAATACTCATTACAACCCATCACTTGTCTTTTTAAACCCTTTAGCTCCATCTCGTACACACTACCAAAAAAAATCCACGACCCTTATTATTTTGAAGTGATCGATTCGACCAATGGTAGGTGCCCATTAGTATGCTCGGTGGCTACTAATTTTCAACATGGCTCGTGTTGTAGACTGAGAATTATCGGTCATTGACAAACAGCAGGCTGTTGTTCGGCTGTCGTGTTGTTTTCACAGTTGACACGTCAAGCCTCGGGTGAAGAAAAAAAAAGGTAAAAATTCAAAAGCCGATCTCTAATCAGTCCTACTTGGCATTCCGCCTTAATCCATCTACTTTTCGATATTCGTTCACGCTAACGTATATAACTTTATGACTTCAATATAATACTTCAATACCAACTTTGTGATACAAGTCAAAAAATGTGTCTTCCGAAATATTACAAATTCAGTTTTTATTATTATGACGTTACTATACATTAGCTTCACTTGTGAGTGAGTTTGTGAGCTGGGTATTGAACGTATACTGCCATCTACAGTCAGGGCCGTGCAGTGCAGAGCCAGTAATAGGCCCAGGCCAGCTGGAAAATGTAGGCCCCCATTTTAAACTGCCCATTTAAGTATTTTTG
>JAQIWH010006746.1:0-12397 GCA_034695005.1 Cryptops parisi
TGGTTTTATTACATGGCAGCTGCTGCTTAATGATTTTTTGTCAATACACAAATATAAATATAATAGTTTGTCTAATTCTGTAATGGAGAAGAGAAAACCGCGGTTAACCGAGGTTTTCAAAAATTACAAACCGAAAACCGCGGTTTTTTGAAACCCGGTTTTTCAGAAACCCTATTTATGATGCTATAATAATTGGGTCCTTTGAAAAACGGGTACCTTTTTGTTAACCGAGAAGCCGTGGCGCTAATTGTTAGGCATAGGATTGTTGTTTTTAACTAACCTAAACTACTGTTTATGGATATAAATACAAGTTTAGATGTATCTATATCAACAATACAAGTTGTATGGTACACTTAATATTTATTATCATAGACGTAATACCGTTGTTGTTTGTTTTATTATCGAACCTAGATTGGAACCTATACCCAAGCGCCATTAAATAGATTTACTCTAATTTTCATTTCAATGTTTTGTTATGTGCCGATAAAAAAACGGGTTTTGCTTAAGTAGTTTTTACAATTTGAATGTGTTTATGAAATTAATTGACCATTTGCTACAATAATTGGCATGTCAACTTTGGCAATGCATTTTGAATGGATTGCTAATGTGCACATGTTTCACCTACCCCTCTACATGATGGTCTTTTAGCTGAGTTTGGCTTTCAATTGAGCAATTTAAACACCATTACAATGCTCTGTAATTTGTTAAAAATTCCCCACGGAGTGAAAATATCGACCTGCGTGCATAATACGAATCATGTACAGTACGAATGGTCCCTTGGTGTAATTTGGTTTTCCAATGCATTGTGTGTTTAGAGAGGTTTAATGTTATCATTCAGTGGGTTGTTTGAGAGCTTCCCGCTAGTTTTGTGGCATGTTATGTGGGTGTATTGAAGAGAAACGTGTGCAAAAAAAGGGATGAAACAGCTGAAACAACAAGCTAAGCAAAGCAACAAAAAAAAAAGGACACCCACAACGACTTAGGTTTGGAGGTGGGTTTTTTCCTCCTTTTCAAGGACTTTCTTGCTTTAGGTTTTCTTTCTCTGCTTTTCTTGAGCGCCATGTTTTTCCAAAATACTCTTTTCCGTGTGAAACGACCGGATGTCGATGGTGTGATTTTATTTTCCGTCATGGAAGCAGTTTCCGTTAAGCTGTGGGTCTTTATTATCTCTTTAAAAGATAATCTGAAAAGGACTAACTTACATTTCAGTACCGTACGTGAATTAAATTCGAAAATTCGAATCTCTACAACATTGCGCATTCCACTCTAATCTGTTAACACGTCGAAACTAGGGAATTAGCAATTTTTAATAGAACGTTATATTGTATTGATTTGTATTGGATTTGTATTGTATTGATTTGTAATCCTTTCTTTTTATTCAAAAATTACGTTTTTATTACAACAGATACTATTACAGAAAAAAAAAGCATTTAGATCTCAAAATTTTAAACAAATGCATAACTAGCTGAGATGCTCGTATTGGAAGGAAAATGTTCATCATTTCGACTTGAAACTTTACGTATTTTATGGATAATTTAACGATTGAATGAATGATTTAAAAGAAAATTTCAAATCATTTGCTGTGTTGTCGGTTAGCTTTAGTTCAATACAGATGCTAGGCGTCTGTTTGTCATACTTTATTTTCACCATTACTTGAAACTATTAGGCATAGAAGAAATCCCATAAAAAATGATGAGAAATAAATTTCCCGTATCTCAATCAGTTAATGTAATAATTGTTAGGGAATTTCTATCCGATCAAACGTTCTGTCCACTCGTACTGAACACAATTAGTATACGAATCGAATGTACTCATTCTTAAAATGAAACGAGATGAAACGATGAACATTTTATAATAACGTAATTTCATATAAAAATCGAACTCTATGGTTTATACGACACGTTCTTTGGAATCCAAACTCGATGGTTACAACTTTAAAGGAAACCCACATAAAAAGTATTAAGTCACCAAACATTAGCTATTCTAGACAGTTTACGCACCACATACTTGTAATATACTGCATTGTCACTGCCAAATAAATTACCATTACTTTTTAAAAACAACAATTAAAAGCAAAAACATTCTAATGGATTTAAAGCTGTTTTAACCCGAATATGTCCGGTTTATTTATTTTTGTCTCTATAATGTCGTATTAATTCAACAGCTAAAATTTATTTCACGAAGTTTAAAAAAAAAACAAAACAATGACGTCAATTTGAATAAGTAACAAATTATATAAAACCGGTTGTTGTTTTAAACGACATTATGCTGAATGTTGTCATTAACAAAATTATTTCTAGAGATGTAATTTATTATTCGGAAATAACAACTTACAAATTTATACAAGGTAACAATTTAGTCTAATAAAGAACTAATCTTTTTCGCAGCAACTAAAGCTGTGTAATAATTACACCGTAATTTAAGAATGGACTGTGTTTCGAGTGGGCGAGTATTGCAAAAGCAGTACTCGCTCTCTCACTCGCAAAAGCAGTAGCCTACTCACATTTTTTCACTGCAAAAGCGGTAATTTACGTGTTTTTCTTAGTTTTTTTCTCCCCTTTTTTTGAAATTTTTTTTTCTACATTTTTATTTCTTAAAAAAGCCTTTGAGAGGGAGGAGAAACGTTGGTATTTATAGTAAACGTGTATTTATAGTAAACATACTTTCAAGTTACATACTTTCTCGGGACTCTAAGACAAATCCACAGACACCTGATTTATCAAAAGCCATCGAGTAGTTTTGTTTCTATACGCAAAAACTCACTCACAAGTGAAACTAATATAAAGAGTAAAACAAAAAGCATTTTTAATGTACTTGTTTCAAAATATTTTCATTGGTTTGTCACAACATGCACACCAGGATAGGAGATCGTTCTATTAATCTTAAAAAAAAAAACATGTACTGTATTGTCGAGAAACGTCAGATGTTATTCCTTCGTCGGATAGCGAATAAGGTAGCATTTTACAATAAGAAAATGGTTTCGCGTTGCTCGAGGCACGAAAAGAGAAACCATTTTCCCCCCGTTTAAATTTCCTTTACTAAGTTTTTACAGCTTTTGATCGGTTTGTAAGAGAATATAATCCATTCGCAGTTTAGCAACCGCTGTCAAAGTTCTTCATCCTTTACCTGCGTTAACAGTGCCATTCCGCTTGACAAGAAAAAGGTTACGCTTCGTGAAAAAAAATAATAAAAACTAGGAAAACCAGATAGGCAAAAAGAAAAAACTGTTAGGCAATAGCAGACCGGTGTGAGCTTTCAGGTGGAATTGAATTTGACCATCACTATACGGTTAAATGCTTTTGCAGGGAAGAAAGGGGATTGAGTTCTTGTAGCGAGTAACGTGGGTTGTATCGATTCTCCGTTGCGTGTGTGTGTAAACGAAATCACCCATCACGTGACGACGAAATAGACAGATTCGGATCCCAGAGGTAAATGAACAGGACCCAGAATTATATTGGGATGTTTGTTGGCTCGTCAACTTGGTTGGTCGAGAAAGAATAAAAGAAAAGGAAAGAAAAAAATGGAGGAATTTAATCAAGTTCTCTTTGCCACTTGGCTTAACCGATGGATAGCCCACACTTCACCAGTTTCGAATTCCGACATTTAGTGAGCATTTCTCTACTACGCAAATCTTGGATGTTTTGAATGTCTGAACTCGTACAATGTTTTCTGCATATAGCGTCGCTTATGAACTTTAATGAAGTTATTGACAAGTAAAAATTAACTACGTATATACATATTCAGGGTGGACCGGAAAAACTGTCATCAATTTTTAAAGAGCGATTTCTCATGAATCGCTTAAGCTAGACTATTAAATGAAATCTATTAAATGAAATCAAAGCCTATTAAATGAAATCTCAATTAAATATATTTTCATTAATATATAACTTTATGCTATGGCTTCCAAAGTTTGCCCGCAATGGTACTGAGAGACAGTTTGATGTAATAATGTCATTTTTGAAAAACATGTGGCTTATCACTATATCACCAGAAGTCCCACATTTTATATTTAATACAGGGTTTTAATTTTTCACAGTGGCTACTATACGATACGTATTGTAAAAAAAAATCCCGAATGCAAGATACACACAACGAACGAAACGTACGTCTTGGAACGAGAATCGTTCGTATACCGAGAATTGCCTGTATAGCTTTTCGCCTGCCCTACAGGGAAACCATGAAAAAATGTGATTACCTTAATGACCAAATAGCATTACGAGGTTTCTTTATGGTTGTCAATTTAATAAGAAAAACAAAAAGAAAAATGACATTATCTGTTACCTTACCTCATTAACGAATAATGATCACAATGAAAATGTCGATAATCTCTATTTATGATATGGTTTACAACTTGTAGCTTATGACGATTGAAATGTTTTGGTCTTCCAACAGTTTCAATTCTATTGTATCAAAATATTTGTTATTTTCAAAAAAAATATTAACATTTTTTTCTGTATTTCATAAAAGGTGACAATGTTTTAAAAATTATGTTAAGCAGAATTATTCATTCAAACAAATTCCAATTCATTCATAAAAACATGTTTAGTTTAACATGTTTTGCACTGAGATTTGCACAAATTTATCTATGAATGTATCTGTTAATGGCCTTATACAAGACAATTCAGAAATTGTATAAAATGTCTAAAACTTTCAGGCAATGTATGAAATAAAGTCATTCATACACATTGCTTGTTTTTGGCAAAGTATGAAATAAACAGTGGTGTTAGGTAAGATTTTAGATTAGGTTTAAATTTATGCCCAAAATGTGTTGTTAGTGTAATTTGTATTAAATTAACCAAACCTAACTTAAATAGGTGTATAAATAAGAGTTGTTTCATACTTCGCCAAAACCAGAATGCTACGCGTTCCATACAATGCTTAGATAATGGGTAAAAATTGCGAATGGAATATGCTTACTTCCTACTTTCCAAAAACATAAAAGGCATTCAAAGTCTAGATTCTGCAGTATACTATGCTGATAATATATCAACAATGTATGACAGTGAATCAAAGTTGTGTGAATATCAAAATATTGTTCTGAGTATTCCAACACTAATTTAGTATGTGTGCTGAAATAATGGAATTTCTAAGTATTTCGATATTTAAATATTCAATATTCATACGAGTTAAATAAGTGCTTGAGAATCAGAATAAAAACAAGCAAAATTGTTGGTTTTAGTTTGCGATGTACCTACAACTTTGTACTGTATCGCGATTTGTTGATACTGCACTAGTTGTGATATTAAATTCAGTTTGTAATATGCTGCAGTAGTATATCGTGATACTTTGCGAGAATGTTTTAATATCCATTTGCTAAAATGTAATAGTTAAGTGGTAGACTGGATCATCTAAAAACACCGTCTTTCAGAGGTTAAAACTTTTCAAGGAGACCACTGTTTAGATTAACTTGTTCAGAATAAACAAACGGTAACAATGATGCGTTTTAACGCATCAGTGGTCGAATAATACGGAAATGTAAACCTTGTAAATGTAAACAAGCTTTTTTAAATCGTTCGCTGACAACTTTGTATGGATAGTTTATCTTTACGCTTCTGGTCCATTCCGCTCAAACAGCGTCAACTCATTTCGCTCAACTACTGAGACAGCATTTGCCAAGAATTTTTTCATAAAACAAAAAAAGTAGGTTTGAAAGCAATCAGATTCTATTCGAGTTCTAACTATAGAATTTGCAGTACCTGTACATGGATCCTACTTTTACTATCTTTCCTTTCTTACCTGAAGAAACCTATAAGAAAAAAAGAAAAACATAGACAAAACGTCCTATAAATCATCTACTTGGTTAATAAAGTATACTGCATTTAAAGAATTTTTAGAAGTGGCAAATTTTCGTTTAGTTTAGCGATGAACGCTGATGTTGATCATAAGTTGAACCAACAGTACAACCTGATATTTACGAAATCGCTACACTGTTTAAATAAAAACAATAAATTGTAATTTATATTTCAAATAGTAAATACCAACTTCTCGTATTGGAGTGGTGAATTTCTTTGGTGTAAAATTTATAGTAGTAAGTGCAACTATTAAACACAAGCACCGCCAAAATATCACTACACCGTAATACAGTCCTACATTACAGAGAAGCTAACTTTTAATTACTAAAGTGCAAAGTTTGGAGTTTTGAATAGGAAGTTTGTAGTGGAGCTTTTATTTACGACACTTGTATGCTTACAACGAAATAAAATTACGTTTGCAAAATTTGTTTCTTATTGTACGTGTCAACCATGCAACGTTACCTAGTGTAATTAGTCGTAATTGACAGCGTAATACGTAAACAGTATAAGCGAGTTACAATAGAAATCGATTCAAAACATTTATTTATTGTGATTTAAGTGAAGTGAATGATATAGGAGTTCATAGCAAACAAATAAACATTTTCTGTGCTTTATAGCAGAGGTAAGAGAAAACAAATGGACAAGCAGTGCACTTAGCACGGAATTGCAGGTTCTGAAAGAAACCGTGTTTTCTGGATTGGTTTGTTATTGCCAAAAAAAATATTTCCTCGTCGTAGCTGTCTTAAGGAATGTAAACAAATACACGTGGTCACTCGGTCAAGAAGCTTTCTTTCAGGACTGCTTTAAAGAGCTTTAATTAAAAAAAACAAAGTAACTTTAAAACTTACAAATAATCTTATTCATCAACAAAATATACCCTGTCACGTGATTTCCACAAGCAATTAAAGTGATTAATAATGAGTATAGCCTCAAATATCGAGGCTTTCTTTGTAAAATCTTGCGATTCTGGGGCAATGGAAACATAACTTAATCATATTATTCACTTTTTGCTCAAGTTAGATTCCAGTTCTTCTGGTTAAATTAATACCGTAAATTAAAATTAAAATTTTTTTATTATGTAGACAAGCAGCTACAGTATGTACCAAAATCTGTTGTGAAACGCATGCTTTTACGATGGTAAAGTAAAATGAAACTAGGTGTACTTTCGGTGTATGGTGTTTCAATCGTAATCATTTAACCTCGTCCATTTGGCCACCTCAATCTTTTAATCGAATATACGAATATGAAAAAAAGTTAGGTTATTTTGGTTTGGTTAGGTTAGTTAAGTTAGTTGGGCTGAAAAGATTGGCGATTAAAAGATTGTGACAAAATACATACGGCCAAACGATTGCGTTTAAAAGTTCACAAACCATACTTTTCGAAGTGGTTTTCGATATGGTAAAATTTGGATAAAACTGACGATGTGTTCAAATTTGATTTCTTAGGGCAAATGCTTGATTGTTATTTAAAAGGAAATTATTCTCAGATTCGTAACTCCCCCCCCCCCAATTTATATCAAAAAATAAATATAATACTACATAACCATAACAACATAGGTTTCAATGCAAGCAATAAGCTCGTTTTAAATTCAGTTTTAACAACCTTCTACCTAACAACTCTACAATGCAACTGACAATTGTGGAAGGAAAATATAAATGAAGCCAATATCAGATTTTTAATGAAATGTTAACATGGACAGTTAACGTGTATAATAGCTTCTAGAGTCACTTCGACTTAAGTGGAAAATTTTGTTTAAATCAGTTGAACCATATTCGATTTATGTCTGCACAAACAAACAGACAGACATGAACATTTTTTTTTATTCATATGGATAGATGGAATTCCTGCAACAAACCTCACGCGCTTAAAACTCTTGATTGCAATCTCTTCATAGCATTTCTAATTATACTTCGCCTACTACTTTGATGAGGAATTTCGCCTGTTTGAACATATTTTTGCAAGTGGAAATTAATTGCGAAAGTTTTGGCAACTTGACATAATGATAAAGATTCATTATGTATAGTTCTGACTGGTGGTTTTATGTGAGGCGGCTAACGTTTCTTTTTAATTAAATTCACATATACCTCGTATACCGGTACGTACATACATATAAAGTACATATTTAGATACATACTTTATATACTTAATATACAATTCTGTTACATGTGCCGACTTTCACAAAGTTAGGTGCCTAAAATTTTAAATTTAAATTTTTTCATGCATTTTAAATTTTTCATCAGAGAACTGACAAACTTATTGGTTTGTAATTATTGACCTTATGTGGTGGTATCACTAATGTTGTGTAATGTTGTTTATAATGTATAACATTTATACAAATTCATGAAAAATTTTAAAACTGCACAAGGACTTTATGAAAACATCCTGCATAATCTCCATTTATATGCTTACTCTTAGGGCTCTCTGAGTAATAACTCAAATCGATATGGATGGACTTTAGAGACCTTTGGACTCGTTCGAATATTGATAGTGTAGTTATGACATTTGATTTGCTTGGTATCAAATGTGATGTTTAAATGTAATGTATTGTCAATTTTCTACATTCTATTAATATACGCAAATAGTTTTTACCATTAATATGAAGAAAATCCCAGATGAAGATAATCTGTGCTTTTGTGTTTAACACACTTATCATCAATAAGACAAAGTAGTAAGCAGACGAACATAGAAAAAGTATACTAAATAAAATACATCAATAATACAGTACTGGTACTTTAGTATACGTTTGCAAAGGTTTCGCTAGCTTCAATTGTAAAGCAAAAATGTAATTTTAGAAAATAAAATATCTACCGGTATTCGAAATTGATGACGTAAAAACGTATCAAAATATTGTCTAAAAATAATCAGGATGATGTTTTTGTTTTTTGTTTACTTTTACATTGGCGTCGTTAGATAGGAAATTTAAAAAATTTTACATCCCGTGCTACAGCACGGATAACGTTCTTGTCTACAATTGTATTAAAATATAAATATAATATAAATATATATAAATATAAATATAATATTCAATTGTATTTGTGTTCTTTTTTACACTTTTTTCACTTTTATGTTAGTTTGTGAGTGAGTGAGCGAGCTGGGGATTGAACGTATACCGCATTGTACAGGTTTTTAAGATAATATACTGTATAATCTACTGTACCAAAAATTGCATAAAGTAAGAACCACATAAATCGAAAACCGTATTAAGTCCATTGTAATCATCGAAAGGAATATTGCAGAAATAAAAACTGGAATAACTCAAAACTCGCATAAATCAAATATTAAATTTTCCAAAGATCGTATAAATTTAAATTCGCATAAAGCAAAACTATATAAAGCGTATTCTTAAAAAAAAATAATTTAATGTACAGTAATTGTTTTAATTTTCATCGTATTGTTTAATTTTTGTTTAATTTTTTGGTTAGAATGAAAGCTGGTGTTTTAAAAATAGGTGTTCTGGGAGATGAGTCCTAAGTGGATGTATAGTAGTGATGCTCGCGAGGTGTAAAGCAGAAGTTGCGGACTAGATTGGCGATGAAAACGTTGGATAGACCACTCACAACACTGGGTAGTGACCTCTTCCTTGACCCTTGGATACAAGAGATTCCAAGTCCAGGTGGCTTTGGCAGGCACTTCATCAAGAGTTCCATTTCATTTGGTGTGTTCCCTTGTCGCAGACATAGACTTCCCATGCACAGTTGAAACCATTAAAACGTCGCGTATGTTTTAATCGTGTCGCTGTTGTGTTGTTTCGCTTCCCTTTTCCATTTCGCCTCAAACTCAGCATAAATGTCGACATGTATACACTGTGTTCTCTATACGATTGTGTCGTTTATAGCTTTGAATTATTTTAAGTTCTATTTCCGAAACTTGTTTGGGCTATGAATTTTGCTTTATGCAAATATAGTCATGTGACTCGAATTAAAGAGAAACGGTTTGAAAAATATGAGAGCTTTACAAAAGTGAAAATTTACAACTTTTCACTATTTAAATAGAGTCTAGGAATTATGATGACACTGCGTGTATACTTTTGAATCAACGCAGAAAAAGATACGTACATTGCAAACAAATGAAGAAATTCGTAATGTTTAAAGAATATCAGTACTAGAAAGCGCATGATAGGTAGCACAGGATGTACCAAAAAACAAACAAAAGGATGCATCTCTCTATATACAATACATAAGATATCCTTGATTGTTTGCTTGTTTACCGTGTACTCCTATATATGACATTCAATTGACTTGAAATCTTATTTTTATTTTATCTAATTTTGTGTGCGTTCCAAAGAGACAATATAATTATAACATGCAAAAAGAGTATAGTTAATTAACGGCATGTCACAAAACAATTGGAAGTCAAAGTTGACAAATAAACGTGAAAGTTAAAACCAAAATAAAAAATATATGTATACGTGAATTTAAAGATCCAGAACACATCCTGAGGACAACAAGCTGTGATTTGAAGAATACAAAACTTTCAAACTAACAAAATTGTTAGAGGAATTCTATGAAATTGTAAGGCATATTAATATTTGCCTTAATAATGTGGTTTTGCAATTGATTTTTGAGAACAATTTTTGGTACATTTGGTGTTTGCAGTTGACTGTAATGCTTCTGATGGGCAAAGAAAAGGCAATCTCATTCCCAGCTATGTTTTAAGTTATTAAAAATGTTAAAATAGTTATTAGCAATGTGACAAGTTTTTATTTGTCCACCCCTATTTAAGATTTGCTATGTTTTGATAATGGTTTTAGCGATAGCAAAACATGTGGGATTATGGGTGATTTAAGACCAGTGTTTATTGTTTACACTGGCGATGCGATGCTATGTTGTGTTCAGACTAAATACTACGGAGTGACACATTGCCAACAATTCTTGGTACTCTTCCATCAACTGGACCTTTCTTGTTGTGGCCAAGAGGCGCCGCATTTGGAGCTAGTAGTGGTTAGCAGTGGCACGTGTAATCAATCAACTGTACCTGGGTCATGGTGATAGATCACGAGGCTAGGTTAGTTTTTCCTGTGTTGTATTATTCTAACCTAAACTGGTATCTATACTCATATTGAAAAACAACACTGTGTCACGCTAATGAGAGTCAATAGCTGTAAGTTAATTGACAAGTAAGTAGCTTTATTATATGCTATATATTAACTTTACGTGTGTGAGGGAGTGATGGCGTAGTGGTGTGAGATTTGAGGCAGTGAGTGAGCTATACTCCATTTCACATAAGCTGGCACGGAATTAGCTTGAGGCAGCCAAGGGGCGAGCTAGGTGATCACCGTGTGACCACTGATCACACAGCAACTGAAACGTGTGAGAGGTACGCTCGTCAACCATTGGCTGATTCATTTAGCTTCCTCATAATTGTGCCAGCAATTCCGTGCCAGCTTATGTGAAATGGAGTATACAAAGACGTGAGTTAGTTGTGAATTGTGAACGCATCAAAACACCAAAAGTAGCAAAAGGAGACTTTTGTAAAGTTTTAATTGTATGTTGCACTTTTTCGAAATGTCCAATCATTTAATTGTTGTCACCCCAGAGAACTCGACGGAGGCACTGTGAACTAGTGGCTTTATTGTAATGCTATACTACTAACATTACAATGGCACATTTCCACGTTAATATTTTAAAATTTTAACAACCTTTCAATAATAATATTACTGCAAATCTATAAAGCGTATGCTTTAAAAGCATTTTTAAAGTACTTGGATTTATAGAACAAAAGCATTAAATTGTGCGACAGTTTAAAACAACAGCAATAAATATTTGAAACAGTTCAATATACATCATAACATTGTTACTTTATGAATCTATAACGGTGTTTTCGTGTTAAAATAAAATTTTAAGGACAAAAAAAAACTGCAGTATTAAATCACGTAAATTGCTTGTGCCAACTTAACGGCCAACCTGTAAAAAAAAATTTAAGAAACTGTTCATCGATTTGCTGTTAGCGTGAAATATGATTAATATCTAAATAACGCGCGATGACATATGACGAGAAGTTTAATGGTCAAAATAGGTTGGGGGTGGGTGTGTGATATTCATCAATTTTATCGCATCACACGTGTCATTTCGCTCGTAGTGGAAGACGCATGATACGTTTTCTCTTCCGAATTCTCCTCCTTCGGCGTCGCTGGTAATGAATAACAATGAAAAGTGGCCGTCCATCCGTGTTAATTGGATCAAAACTAGGCCAAAAAGATGAACCCAATTTTCGTGTAGAACGGATCATACAGTCGAATGGTTTTTAGAATGCGGCGTGTCAGCAAGTTATCCGTTTTAACGCGAACATTTTTCACTTTTTCAGGAATGGGTCTTATTATGGAGGTTGTAATAATTTTTCCACGGTTCTTTTTTTTTTAAAACTAAAAATGTTCCGTAACTAAAAAACATCATTAGAAACATTTGATTTAAGAAAAAATTTGATTATGAAAATATGGATAATGGATTTTCGATACTAAAACAAGTACATCAGTAGGCTTTTTCAGCATGTTTTTTATATATTGTCATATCTCCTATATAGTATATATAAAGCAGGGATACCGAGTACTTAAGTACCGAATACTTAAGTACAAGTAACAAGTACATTTTAAGTACTTGGTACTTGTA
>JAQIWH010006747.1:0-12396 GCA_034695005.1 Cryptops parisi
ATACACACACACACACGTTTGTGTTCGAAAACGAATCAACGTGATAATAAGTATATATTGTATATACTCACACACACACACACGACATATGCAGGCTATATGTGTGTGTGTTCGAAATTAACACTTAATTGTCGTTTTCATTTTCGGTTAACAAGTCCAGGTTTCGTGTTACTTTGTCAACATTATTCTGTTTGGAGGCGGCTTCTGTTGGAAACCCGATCGGATCTGACCAAACAAATTGCATTTCCTCCCTCTAGTTCCTCCATTTATCGCCTTCGTGTGTATAAATAAAGATGCAACAGTACTAACAATGTTTGGCAAATTAATTTCTAACAAGTGACAACTAATAAATAGTATTAACTCTTGGTTCGCAGTGTCGCTTTGAGGCGCTATCAATAAAACCCATCAATCAACTCCGCCAGTTAATTGAAACTAGTAAATAATTTTAAACAAGTACATTAAAACTGCTTTTTAAACGTACTCTTTATATAGCCTACTGTCATATACAGCTATACTGTATGTAATTGTTACATACATAATGCAAATAATCCATTTTGGATTGCTGCATGTTTCGATTTATGCGAATATCGATTAAACTCGATTAAGGTGAAACTATTAATGCAATCGTTGAGTAATCCGAATATTTGATTTATTCAAGTTTTGAGTAGCTTCATTTTTGATTTTCATGTGACGGAACGCTCTTACAACTGTTACGTCGCTACGTCGCTGTAAAGTGTACGCCACGCGTGGCGCAAATTTCAGACCTCGGCATAGTATTATCCTTTGCAAATGTTTTTATTTCTATTTCAAGGAAATTTTAATTGAAAAATTACATTTTCAATTTACGCAAGATTTTCGCCGAACCTTAAAAGCCGCACACGCTCAATTTTTGGTGAGCCAATTCGAGCAATATGTGGACAACTGTGACGTAAGCTTCTTACCAACTAATTTTAATTAGTTGAGTGACAAGCTGACGTTACAATTGTCCACAATTGCTTCACTTGCCACCCTCAAAAATAATTGCGTGTGTTAGGAGACCTCGTACATCGAAAATCGAAACCCCTCACATAAATCGAAAATCACCTGTAGTTGACCAACTCGGACGTCATTTACACGCGGCACACAAACAGGACATTTTTCCAAGAAAATAACTACGTGACATTTGACAAGTCTAAAAATTGAACCTCTCCACGTTCCATTTGTTAAAAGATAAAATAAAAAAGTCCATTGGCCAGTGGTCAACATTTTTTTATATACACTATTTTAGTCATCAACCACCTCGTAAAAACACACACAAAAGAGACCCTCACGATGCGCGGAAAAAAAAAAGACACTCGACCAAGATTTGCGACAACAGGGTTGCCAAAACACATACATATAACTACACATACACAAAAATAATAAATTCTCATCATTACTAAAACCGACACTCTCCGACGCTAGAACACACACAGTAAATACTCTTTTCATGCAGTACACACATGAGCTGTTTTCTATCAACTTTCCAACAGGAGCCTATGATCGTAGAACGCATTTTTTTTACTACCGTGCGTCGTTCAAACAGATGATATCGTAAAAAAAAAAATTTTGCGAAAAAAAAAAAACATCATCTCGAGCAGCAAAAGCGACAGCTGACGATATTAATGACGGGCTATAAAAAAAAACAACAAAATTTCAGACATAAAGAAAAGTATGAAAAAAAATTTACAACGTCGTAGGAGGAGGTCGATTGCCAGTTCCACCTCCTCTTCCACCGCGTAATTTAATAAACGAAAAGAGAGAGAGAGAGTAGTGTTCACCAACAAGCCTCTCGACAACAAGTTTTGGGGAAGAAAACTATTGAAAGGCGAGAACCGAAAACACGTACACGGTGTATCTTCGAGCAAAAGAAGAAGAAGGAAAAAAAAGTGGAGAATAAAAATAAAACGATACACGCGTGTGGTGTTGTGTTGTCTTGTGAACACAACGACTAATTGAAAACGATGGCGGCCACTCCAGGCAACGGACGTTTCATCACTTTGAAATTCTAACCAAACGTGCCAACAGTTAAGTGTTCATGTGTAGTGTTTACCAGTATACATAACACTATATACATATGTTAATTACCCGGAACTATGGATCTGGAACACTTTTCTTTTTTTTTACACTCACGTTATGGTGAACCCCCGTAGTCATCCTGGTTCACCCTAACAACGCGAAAGTAAATTTAAATTATAATGATGGAGATTAGCTCACTACTTTCTGGGTGAGTTTTAAGTATGGTTCCGTGAAAATGCTCAAAAGGGTTCCTTCGATTCATCTTTTATTATAATGAAAACGTTGAGTTTTGGATATAATAGCACCTTCATGAGGTTTTTTACAATGGCGATATATTTGTATTGACCTTGAAATGAAATTTTAAGCAAATCGCATTGTTACATTGCAAACCACAACAAGTTGTAGCCACCGAGTAGTATTTAGAAAGTTGTAAGCGGTGTTCCATTTAATTTAATCAAAATCCACTGTCATTTCATTCACTTCCAACAATTCAACTGAAATAAAAATTAATCTAACAATAGTGATTAAAATGTAGCATGCTGCTACAACAGCTACTCTGCAAGTCACTGATACTATGCAGTGAGGTTATTTTACTTTTTAATTTAACTATGAATTTAAAAATTCATAACAACTAAAAATAACTTCGCTGCATAGTATCAGTGATTTGCAGCGAAGCGGTTGCAGCAGCAGCATCACACCTTATAATTACTACTAGTAAACAGCCCGTCAATAATGACGGAAAAGTATTTTTATTATTTTTATACATATACAGCGCAATGTGGGCCAATAAGAAAATACAACGTTAAAGTTAACTACATAGAATTGATGAGTTTGAACAAGGAACGATATTTTGATGTATTTTATTTTGTTTTATAATATATTTTATTGTATAACAAAATATATCGATATTTCGACATATTTTGTTCTCATTACGCAATTTATTGATTTAACGGATGTTGGTGCGCAGCGTTCGTTACATTTCTTGTTTTAGCTCATGTTGTTTTGCAACATTCGTTAGCGTTATTTATGTACCAGCCAGTCAGCGACCTACGTACTGTACCTACTCAAATTGCGAAACATTAAAGTAGACTGTTGGATCAATTTTTATTTCAGTTGAATTGTTGGAAATAATTAAAATGACAGTGGATTTTGACTAAATGGACCACTGCCTACAACTTTATAAATATGACTTGGCAGCTACAATTCAGTTTCCAATGGTAAAAATGGATTGACCATGAAATTTCATTCTCAACATTCTCATTGCGATTCCCTTTCTAGTAGCCTACAACATTCCCACGGAACCATGCCTAAAACTCACCCGGTATAGTTAAGTAAAAAAAAACCATACCAACACGAACCTACCACGGGGTTCATCATAATAACACGAACGTAAACAGATATGAGTATAAAAAAGGATCTCAGATCAGAGTGCACCAGACGTTTCTGGAATTTTCGTCAACATTGACGGGTTAGCTTCTAGACCCATTATCATTATTAATATTTGATAAATACACAACTAGTGTGCATACTGTATATACACTATGCACTATATATGAAATATTCACTATTACAAACACTTGCTACCGATACTATGATTAATTCGTTTATTAACTATTATGATTGCTTCCAACATTAAATTTTTCGAATTTTTTCAGATTATCATCGACGACTTCAATTAAGATCCTTTCAGTTTGAGAATCGTGCAAAGGTCCGAAATAGGGGGAGGGAAAGATTCCTTATCGTTTAAGTGGGTAATTGGGCTTAACATGTAAAAGGGGGAATAAGCGAGGGAGTAGAGGTGTAGATAGGGAAAGAGAGGGGGTAAATGGAAGGTGTGTTAGAAACGCAATCTCTCACTTGGTTCCACTTTTATGTGATTCGGGATGGATTGGTGGCTCATTGGCGCTAATAGCACTAGACGTTTGCCAAGCTGCTACCACTATTACTACTACTTGTACTTGTATTAGTACCACCCACCCCCACCACCACCACTACTTCTACACTACTGCTATTGCGAACCGAAATCTCAGGTGTTTGAGCGCACCAACGCAATTAACACTTTTGTCTTTTTCCTCCCCGTCTTCGTTCTTCTTCTTCTTCTTTTATACTCAAATTCAGCGAAGAGAAGAATAAAACAGATGGAGAAATGAAGCACCCTGTACTATTACCACCACTACTAGTATGGAAAGGGTATGGGAATCGATCCATTATTCGCGAGCCGAGCGACGATGGGTGGATAATTCACTTACACGCCAAATGCTGCCAGCCATTCGTGGCCCGGATGTGCAATCAAACTGTTTTGTAAACCGAAGGAAAATACAGAAGAGAATGCAACCATGCTTAAAGAAAGAATGCTCAACCCGAATGACATAAAGACGATGAACAAAAAAATACTGCAAGCTTATTTAACGACCAAAACTATTCGAAATAACAACTAAAAAAACAAACAAAAAACACATTTCGAAATAAAACCCCAAACTGTAGTTGAAAAGTAATCAATCCAAACGAGCGATTTCATGGTTCCAAAAGAGCTTATTTTTTAATGATTTAGGTCAGAAACGTACGTGTCGGTGTCTAATAGTCATCAATTATCATCGAATTCAAGAAATGCGATCCATTATATAGCCCACTTTTTGTTTCATTCATTCCTAATAATCTTCTACCTAACAAATCTATAAGCTTGGTATAACTCTACTATAGTGTAAATATAAACAAAAACTCACAAATTTAAAGAAATGTATAAAAAAAAAACATTTACCGAAATCATTTTTAATAAACAATTTAACATAAATTTAATTCAACAATTAAATTTAATTTAACAATTTAATTCAAAAATAAATAAATAAATAAATAAATAAACAATAGTTTATAACTTCCCCCCGAAACCATTCCAACTTTGATATTAAATTTGGTTGAAATCGGTTTACCAGTTTTCGATTCATGCGCGCACAAACAAACAGACATGGAAAATAATCGGTTGTGAAAAGAAAATGTTTTATATAGCTTCACTTCTTAGTGAGTTTGTGAGTGAGTGAGCAAGCTGGAAATCGAACGTGTACTGTCATCTACAGCCACATGAAAATCGAAATCAGCATTAAGTCTAATATAACAAAAATTCGCATAAATTGGATCGAAAATTGCAGAAATCGAAAATGGAATGACTCAACATAAATGGAATGTCTAATTACTCAAAGATTGCATAAATCTGAATTCGCATAAACCGAAACTAAACTTTCATAAATGCAACATTGAGTTATTACTCAACGATCGCAAAAATCTAAACTCGCATAAATAAAATTGACCAAAAAAAATCACATAAATCAAAAACCGCTTTAGTCCAATGTAACAAAAATCGCATAAATTGAATAAAAAATTTCAGAAATCGAAAATAACGCGCATTTTTAAAAAGCATTTTTAACGTGCTTGTTAGTTATTTATATACTGTAGACAACCGACTAACAAATTATAATCAACCTCCAAGTTACCTCCTTGATACCCATTTGATTAAACTATGGCATATTATACTTTAGTACAGTATAATACTAGAGATCCGCCTTGTCACAAATATGTGACTCGCAACTTCCAAAAACATTAAAACAAAATACTACAAAAACCACACCTAACTACTGTTAGGTGTAGTTGTAATTACTTCTCCTTTTTTCTCCTGGTGTCACGTGACGATGCTGAACCACGCCTACGCCTGCTTGCGAAAAAAAAAAGAAGCGAGAACCGAAACACGTACACGATGTAGCAAAATAGTAATAGTAGATAGATGTGATGTCACGACTATAGCGTCCATTGTCAATCTTCAAACTGACCAGTTACGGAAACCAGATACTTTTCGTATCATGTTTACGTTTACATTAATACCTAAGAAAAATAACATCACAAAAACTTTACAACATATTACCAAGAAAAAAAAAAACTTTACCAAAAAATAAACAAAAAAAAACACTTTTCATTATAGCACAAGTTCGCCATTACATATCGAAAATAAAATAACTTCATGACGCGCGATAAAATTTTCCAAAATTTGAGAGAAACAGCAGTTTCGTACAAAAAAAAAAATACAAACAAAAAAACAAGTGTCAAAAGTTTCGTCACGCATTGTGCGTTCACACATACGCATGTGCACAAACAGCACAAAATTGAAGCAAGTAACTGAGATGAACACGTAAAGTAGTGAAAAGTGCAACACCACCCAACTATTTGGAGCGCGATGAGAACTCAGCTGGTGCATGGCGTTAGGTTCGCAAAACACCCATGGCGGAATTTCGTCGAGCGTACAGAGCTCTTTAATTGAATTTGCGAGCGGAACAGCACCTCGCCTCTTGCAAATGGCGAAAGAGAGCCTTCATTCGTTCAACAAAAGCGGAAACACACAGCGTTTCAGTTCCTCCCAACACCACTCCTCCGTTCCAACGTTCCCTCTCCATACCCCCATACACACTACCTTACCTCCCCTTTTCATTCGTTCGTACGATGGCGGATAATAAACTGCCTAATGTATATACATACATGATGAGATTAACGATAAACAGACCCACGGCGCATGCGCCATGCATCTTTTAAAGCATCTCCCTCTACATTCATTCGTTTCATACCACCACCACCCCCCCCCCCTCTTTTCACCTTCCAGTATCATTCGAATGGGTTTGGATCTCGGTATGTGGCGAAATGAGAAGATTTTTCGAGGAACACCCTTTTTTTAACCCCTTCAAGTCACGATTTATTTCTCGGGGTGAGTTTTCTTTTAACGATTGCTAAGATTAAATTGCCTTCCTCATCTGGATCATTGGAGGCTGTTTTTACGCCATTCCATTATCAATGTTAAACGTACATTCATCCTCCAGAAAGTATACGACAAAAAATAGTCGTTTGAAAAAGAAATGAATTCATTACGCTTAAGTATGACAAATTTCATCAACATAAATCTTGCCACCCAACTGGGGTTTTTTTGTTGTTTTTTTTTTACATATTTATAAAAAAAAACAACAACAACAAAAATATACAAACTGTTTAAATAAAACCCTAAACAAGTACATTAAAAAGGCTTTTTTGAGACTACGCTTTATATAGTTTCGCATTTATGCGAATTTAGATTTATCTTTGAGTAATGTGATATTCGATCTATGCGAGTTTTGAGTAATTTTATTTTTGATTGGTGCAATTTTTGTTACATTGGACATATCGGGCTTTCGATTTATGCGTTTTTTATTTATTTATTTATTTATTTATTTATTTATTTATTTCAACAATCCTTTGGATCAAAATACAATAAAGTCATGTTGAAGTGTTATTGATGTGTTTGAACAAGCCTTTATCAAAATTCTTATATGAAGTGATAATATTGTTGGTAATAGATTCTCACTTCATGCAATTTTTGATTCATTAGACTATGCAGTATTATCATAAACACTTGTAGGTGGCGGTATACGTTCAATTTTTAGCTCACTCACAAACTCATTCAATCTCCAGCTCTCACAAATTCACGGGTCACAAACTCACTCACTCGCAAGTGAAGCTAATATAAAACGAAAAATTATTATTAACCCAGTCCAAGGAACCAAATATTGTATACGAAATTACTGTTAAGTAATCGAAAATATTGTTGAAATACAAACTGGATTATTTTTTCACATCGATTCAGCTAAAACTAGTCTACTCGTGTTAAACGAAATCCGGTTTAAATTTCAAAACTTTTTATATGTGAAACGAAATATAATTATCATTATAGTAAATACCAACTTGCATGCTTTAATTTCTAATAATTAAATTTGAAAATAAAAAATCATCACACATAAAAATAAATATACAGGGGGTCCCAAAAGTCACCCGGTCAGGCCCCATAGGAAAAATATACAAAAACCCACTAGGAATATTTTTTATGTAATATTTCCATTGTCAGTTTAATTGATCAGTGACAATACGTAGGGGGTTACACTCTGAAAATATAACAATGAAAAATGATAGTGTTTAATACTTGTCCTATGGAAAGGCCTGACTTTTTTGAGAATAGTATAGCTATACTATTCGCGAATTTTCCGAACTCTGAAACTCATATATTTAGGAATAAACTCAAAAATCATCTTCAAAATCTCATTTCCAAAATTCAAAATCGTAATCAATATCGTGAACACACAGTGCCTCTTCAAAAACAAACAACTAATTGACCACTTATAACGTTCATTATAAATCACGTATCATAACCCTAGCACTGTCAACAGGGCTAACCTACCAATCGTGTATAAAGTCAACGTCCACCTTCGACCGATTGAAATCAATACGTGACAATCGATAAAATCAAATTACCCATAATTGCAACGAATTAGCGTTTTATTACCCCTAAAGTGAATCACCTAAACTGATACTACAATATTCATTTCAGCTAACGATATTCCACCAGATATATGTACATATAAGCACAATGCAATTCAAAACGAGTGTACACACCACTTGACAAATTACCATCCAATCGCACTAACTTAGATCCATCCGGCTTATCCACCACCATTATAGTCACAACTGTACTACGTTTTATTATACAAAACAATATATTAAATTAACTTCACAATACATCAACTCGATCGTGAGAACCGGGCCGCCAATTTTCAATTCGAACCAAACAATTGTATCTGAATACAATGCAAAAGCCTTCTTTTAGACGTAATAACATCCGGTCACGAGCTGATGGGTTGACAATGAAACAACTTTTCCTGACCCCAGCCTTCACCAGTCGTCGACGACTAATACTTCATCGTGTATATATACAGTACTATTAGTGTACTGCTTAATAGACACTAGGACTAGACTAGTCACTCCTCCTCCTCCTCCTTTTTCGAGGCGGCGAGTGTAATTAGAAGCGTTAAATGCTTCTGGACGAATAATGGATGTTAACGGAATCGAGTCTATTCCCTTTTCGGTCGGCGAGCCCATCGAAACCTGATCAATAGAGCAATTTAATCCTTCCATTACTGCTGCTAATTAAACCCAAGACCGTGATTTCCACACGACACGCTTCACTTCTACCCAGCCCCGCTGTTTGCTAATACATGTTTCTACTACAAAAGGGACTTCCCACCCATATAGCAAAAGGTGGCAACGCATTCTTCACACTCATTAAAATTGTCGAAAACCATTTCAGTTTTTCGAACGTTATGAAATTCCAGTTATGTGTAGCATTTACAGTAATACTTGTAGAAATGGGAATCTGTGGTTCAGCAGGGAAAGAAAAACTCACCCTGTATAATCAGTCGATTATTCACATATTAGCTAGAAATTTTTAATATATTGTTTTTTACTTTTAATTCACTTTTCTATTTATTTATTTATTTATTTATTTATTAAAAACAATCCAATGGGATCAAAGGGGAAAGGAAAGTACAAAAACAAAGCGGATAACATAAAGAATTTCCACAAAAAAGAGGAAAAAATTAAATATAAAACAAACAAAGACGAACAAGTCAGGATCAGAGAATATAATTCACATATTTCCGGAGAGCCACATCAAAACGTTATATTGAGTGAGCGACGGTGATGCAAGTTCCGGAAATTTTCTTAATCGGAGAGGGAAGGGTATTATTCCACACCTCGAAGAAGTTATAAGAACAAGTTTTGGCCAAACTGGCGGTTATAATATAGGATACACGAAACTTAAACCGATTGCTCGTCCGCAGAATCACTAACAAAGTAGCTCCTATGATGGTTAAGCGCATGGTCATCATTACAAAGCATTTTCGGTATTTCTTTGAGTCTATGATATATGATCAGTTTCCGCAGAGTAAAGACTCTCATTTGCTTACATTTTTGTCGAATTGTATTGTTGCAAAGTACATTTTGTTCCTTGTACCTTGTTTTTTTGAAAAACAAAAACTATGCGTAAATACGAATTTATACTATACTAGTAAATGACCCGTCAAAAATGACGGGAAAATTATTTATTTATTTAGCTCATATTGATGCGCAATATTCGCTACAGTTGGAATATTTATTTTTTATTTCGGAATTTTCACACACGGTGGCGCACACACTTGCACACACTTGTAAAAAAATTCTTTACTGGAAACAAGGTTGTTTCTATAGAAACAACCTTGCTGGAAGAAACAATTGCCAAATTGTTATAGAAAAATTGCCAGATTGTTATAGTTTGTTATAGAAACATAACTGGTGAGGAGGAGCAGGAGGAGGAAGAGGCAGATTTAGCATTTTATAACAATTAGATGATAAAATATGTATAAAAATATGGTGTACATAAAATGTAAAATAAAAAGTTATACATAGAGGGTAGTACGAAAAAGTTTGGTCTCTTGTAAAATATGAGTAAGAAATATAGTTTCGTTAAATAAAAACTGCTTCAATCTTACACAAACATACACGCAAAATCGGTAGGATATGTAGAAATGTTCAAAGTTCTTCCTTTGAACACGTTCAAAAGTATATTGAGTGTCACTTTAAAACAGATATAACCAATAAGCTAATAATTGATAAAATTAAAATAAAAAATCGTAACAAAAACTTTCTTTCATATTTCCCCTACAGGTCCAGACATTTGGGACACCCTGTGTAAAAAAATTAATAAATAATCGACCATAACGCAAGCATTTACAACGCAACATTTCAATACTCGTCATCAATACTAAAGATCAAGTCACCGTTAGTCGTCCAAAATTATTATTATTAAACAGTATACAATTTCAGACATTGCTTTTAGATATTTTTTTCTGTCAAAAACTTGTCGTTAAACCGTTACAAATATTACTTTACCCATGTCTTAATTATATACCATTTCCTTAAATCACCCAATTTTCTTTTAGAACGCATGAATTTCTTACCGTTTACTTGTGAACGTCATGTATAGCAATCTTATCTAACACACGGTCAACTTGTCAACAATGGTCAACTTAACACAATGGTCAACTTACCTAAAATAAAAACAAAAAATACATTAGAAAGACTGAACATAAAATAAACATAAAATAAACATAAAATCACGTTGTATTTACTTGTATACGAACTTTTGAATGAATCCTTAACCACCTCCAAACATTACTTGCGTGTATATACAGTATGTGTGTGTTTGTGGGTGTCTACTCACTCACAAACCACACGTATAATATACATCATATATATCACATCACACGTTTCGTGTTAAAATTTTCACCACCTTTGGTGCGCAATGCACCTGATGCTTTTGCATGTCAATATTTCAGCCCTTTCAACCAGTTTGTATATGTTTGTATGTATGTGTTATTTATGTGTACAAGTTTGGACCACGCAATTTCGCATTTCACTAAATTTTTAAAATGCATTCTAACCGAACTTTAACGTCATCTCGTGTTTTTCCAAAATAAAACGGATTCAAGTGAAAACAAAAAAGATTTCTCTTTCCATATTTTCCAGTTTTCATGATATTTTTTTAAATGAAAATTGGTTCCCACACAAACACAAAATCGATTTTTAAGTTTCATTTTTTGCATAAGAATACACTAAATTAAACTACCCTCACCAAAATCAATAAAACTTTCAGTTATTTATGTTTGTACTTATTTAAAAAAATGATACACCAAAAAAAGTAATAAACTACCAACCCACTCGTAAGTCATAAAGCATTATTCCAATCTAAATAACTTCGCTTTTTGGTACAACCTTTCATCGTTAAGTGTTTTTTTCGGATAAATTTGTTTTACAATGTGAAACAGACACATGGTTCAGAGCATCAGCAACACTCTATTTGAGAAAACGACAGTTCACGTGCCAATAGCTCCATATTAACACGACGTTAATTCCTCGAAATTTGGTAAATTCAATTATAGTCACGCGGGACTAACCTGTGCACCAAATTTCAAGTCCCTACGACATTATGTAACCATTTTAAATCCAAGCTCTTCACTCATATTCTCCATACTTAATTTTTTTGTATCTTTTGTTTTTTATTAATTCAATATTCATGCAATTACGTTTAGGTTGTAATTCTATTGTCATTTTTTCTGTGTCCCCAAGAGACGAAGTCCAATTAAACAAAAACAAAACAAAACATCCGGAACCTGATTGAAAACGCTATCTACGATTTGAAACATTGAAACTTTTTGAAAACCGTTCAAAACACCATGCCAAGTTAAATAAAAGCTTGTAATTAAGGAGTTGGGTGGAATAACGACGTAACTCAAAAAACGTATAAAACTTCATAACAAAAATAACTTTTATAACAAAAATAAATAAAATTTCATAGTTTACTTCATACTGTCATGCTGTCTTGTTTGTCAATAAGCTTTCATTAAAAACTGCACTCAACAATATACAAAAATATTTTATTCATACTGTATATACACCGTATATACTGATATACTGTGTATGTATGTA
>JAQIWH010006748.1:0-12395 GCA_034695005.1 Cryptops parisi
CAAGTACTGAAAATGTACTTAAAATGTACTTGTTACGTGTACTTAAGTATTCGGTACTTAAGTACTCAGTATCCCTGCTTTTAGGTGAACGACGATCGTTATTTTTTATTGTAAGTGAAATCTAGAGTGGGTGTATAATATGAGTAGTGTTATGTTAGACCAAACACGAAAATCTGTAGTTAGTCCTTAAGACTTGGTTTCAGACTGTTCCTTCAAACATTTCCTACAAAATATAACATATTTACCTATAAGACACTAGCTACAAAATATTTAATATTAAACATTATTATCTTAAAAATTGTTTTTATAACTCTTGGAACATATACCTGAGATCAAGCACACCAAAAAAAAATTTTTGTTTTCGTTTTCAGATCAAATGCTATGTACACGTTCTGAAAGCGTCACTTTTCCAATAATTGAAAATTAATTTTACGAAACTATATAGTTTCAAAACTAAATACTAGAAATTTTACACTTTTGTTAATGCAATAAATCTGAAAGGGTAGGAAACTCGTCACAAAGAAACAATCAACAAACATCACCAACACAAACAGTAAAAATAACATACATAAAACGTCTTTCCCAAACAAAAGAATATCGAACTGCATGGAAATTTTCGATGTTTTATACAAAGAAAATAATGGACAGAAATATGAAAGAAAAACTGAAAGAATAAATTCAGCATCTTAAGGCTGGCGATGCAATTGAGCGAATGATGAGTGAAGTCGACAGAAGCAACCGCTTCGCTGATGACTAGTGACATTGTGGAACAACTGTCAAAAATGTCGGAAATCGAAAGTGAAACCAATCAACCGACCACAGCCTTCCGTTGCCTGCTGCTAGATTAACGCAGTCGAGTTCGATATTTTCCATCCTCCACCGACTGACACTGACAACAAAAGCCTTCAGCTCCCATTCTTTTACTACCTTTTTCCCTGTCCATTTCCCTTTCTTCTTTTTTTTTCGTCTTCCCTCCCCCACCCATCGTCGTCCATTCACCCGTAAAAGATGTACCGTAATGTCTGTTATAAATGACCGAAATCTATATAGTGCTGTCAAAGATGGATATGGTCCGTGTCCTCTAGCAAGAGACAAACGGCTAAAAACTTTCCAGTTTTTTTACTCCAGACGGGTTTAACCAAAACCATACTTAAAAAAGTTTTTTTATATTAAATACTACAAATTTAATGTTGCAATTTTCTACGAACAACAATGACAAAACGTAGTTTAAAATTTTTACAGTGAAGTATGTACTGTAGACGTCAAAGTAAACAAAAATGGAGTATTGATATTCTTTCAAGTATACCAGATGAAGTAGTAAGCTTGCAACACTCCAGTACAAAAAAAATGTGGAACATTTTTTGTTTACAGTTATAATAGATACATGAGCTGTCTGAAGCCAAAGGAAACTAACAAAAATATTTCGTGTTTAGTTATCATTAACCTAACATAACATAAACCCACTCTACATTTTACTAACAATGAGAACTAACATTCGTTGTTCACGTAAAAATCATGTTATTTAAAAATATCCTATGGTTGAGCATAATTTCTAATGCTTACTTCGATTCTAATTTCTCAATTTTCTCAAAATATGAGAGCTCATATGTTTGTACAGAAGAGATTTTTGATTTATGCAACTTTTATGTGTTTTCGTGATCGTTTCGCTATCTTTCGAGAGGAACAATCCTCGCAGCAGAGCGTTATTTAATTTTTTATTATTTATAATAACTGCGTGCCATAGGAACAAAAAATGAATTAAAACATGAATACAAATAATAACAATTAAGACGTACAAATACATGATACATGAAACAACAAATGATGTGATAAATGACTTAAAACTATAAAACAGGTTAACTGTATAAAATATGTGTTTTAAATGATTTTTTAAAGTGAATACAAGTAACATTACATTTGGTGTTTTTACATTTGAAAGGAAGTATACGTAGAGGAGTTGGCAATGAATTCCATTCTGCATAAGTGTTGAAAGGGTACCTTCTAAAAGCTGCAGTAGTGAGATTGAGTAGAAGCACCAATTTGTAGCTTTGTATAGTGCGTGCTGTTTTATTTTTTGTCATGGAAAGATAAATAAAATGTAATGGATGTTTAGAGTTTAACAGTGCTTTGGAGAATTCAAGGAGTCTATATTTTATCAATTGAATTATTCTGAAGCAATTTTTGGTTTTTAAGAACTGAGAAATTGAAGTGTACTGACCAAGATTGAAAAGAGATCTAATATTGCGGTTAGGGAGTGTTAAATACGACGTGAACGGTATTTGGGGGAGTCGTCCCAAATTGCTATTGCGCAAGAGATAATGGGGTAAATGTTTGTTTTTAAATAGGTGATCTTTTTTGAATATGATAATACATTTTTGATACGTTTGGTGATGTAGATTTGCTGATTAATTTTGATTGGGAAATTTTTTCGGTTTGGGTTGCAAAAGACAGGTTATTATCGAACCTGTCTATATAAAATTCACTAATATATGATTTTTTCGGTGATTGGCTGCTCCTTCGTAATATGTACACCAGGTGTAGCGTAAATACTGGTCCTCAATCCGAAATAGCCCGTTGCAATTTGTACCTGTTATGCGATTTTCAATTCATGTGAGGTTTGAACAGAACGTAACTTTCTCATAAAGCAAAGTGCACTTGTACTCGTATCGATTACAGAAACAATTACAACAATATCAACACAATCAACACAATTGCACCAAATTTCAACACACGATGCAACATAGTTTTAATGATCTGAACTTGATGTTTAAATAGAACGAAGAAGTTTTGTTGTTAGTTAATGACTCTCGAACGACTGGTGAGGTCAATATTTACAAGATAGAAAAGCGCCATACAGGCCAATATACTGACTAGTTTGGTGAACACTGGTCGAGTCACCTAAAACCGACAGTGTTAACAAATACCGTGACTCTTGGTCCTATCTAATCAAACCTACGACCGACCACTATTAATGGTGTCGTGCTTGATGGGGCACGAAATTAGATTACTGGATTCTGATCACTATTGCTCGTTCTGCCTTTTCAAAATGGAAGGAAATGACGACACCAAGTCATTCGACCCGGTACTAGCCAATGGAGGACTACTATGCTTTGACCAGTTGTGTGAATAACTGATAACAAACGCATGCTAGCAGAGAAAACGAGCAGTTGAGCGGAATTGAACCACGAATGAGTGAATGCTCAACAGAAATAGATGCATCACTTGGACGTTTAATGTTGCCTTTCGCGTTTCACCACGCGAGTGTGAAAATGAACACCGACGAACGCCATGATGGAAAGACACGAAAAAGCCTATCAGTGACACCACGGATAAAAACAGGATTACATTTCAAACCCTGCTGATAATTTCTTTCAATACAAGAAAACAGTTTGTTAACGTACTATTCTTTAAAATGAACTACTGTATTTGAAAACAAAAGCCACTTAAGAACCGATTAAAATTGTTATTCAGAGGTAGGTATTTGTGATGTTTGTTATTCAGATAGTCGTAGTTATTCATTACTCAACTATCATTTCGTCACTATTTACTTATCTGATGACAGCAAACTTGTTTTTATATTATACATAATTATCCAAAAACTGAGTACATAACTATCTAAAAAAAAACGAGTTTATGAACTCTCGTACAATCGCGATGAAATTGGCTAGTTCGTAAGTCAGTTATAGTAGGCTATGCGTACTGTAGTATTGGAAAGTCTTAAAAAGCGGCAGCAATGCGCTGTGTTATGCTAGAAAGCTTCACAAAGCTGTAGTTATACTAATGTGTTATGCTGAAAAACCTGAAAAAGCAATAACAATGCGCTGTTATGCTGGAAAGATTCTCAAACCTATGGTGCTATGTTATGCTGAAAAGCCTGATAAAGTTGCAGCAATGCGCTTTTGTTATGCTGGAATGCTTCACAAAAGCTGTAGCAATACGCTGTGTTAAGCTGGAAATCCTTAAAATGCCGTGACTAACGTTGTGCTCAACAGGAAATTATCAAGCTATCGCTATGTGCTACGTTGTACAAGAAAGAGTTCAACCAAAATTTAAGACAACATGAATTAAATTGCTTTAATATACTGTAAAAGTACAGTATTTTAATATACATACTACTGTATTTTTCAGTGTTAAATTAGTTTTTAAATGCTCGCTCTGTTTTTTTTTTTAAAAAATTAGTTACATCAGTTCTACCGTTTCTCTAATTTAATTTAAAGATACACTCTACAAATTGCAATGGTTTACTGAAAACTTTCATAATGCTCTACAAAATCATAATCAGTTTAATGTTTTCAATTTAACTTTTTTTTTCCATTTTTACAACTAAAAGATATTTTGTATGAAACATAAATAAATTAATGTTGACCCAAGTTTAAATTAACACATATTTAATAAAACGCCCACAAGTCTTAAAAAGTGCTAAGCCAATGCAATAAGAAGAATGCACCCTCAGCAACTTGAAAATTAAACAGAGATGACAATTTTTTTGTTTTGTTTTTAAAAAGAAATATTTCCAACCCAGCAAATTGGTTTAATTCTCCGCATTGACTAATGAAGTTATTGCACTTGAGCTTGAGGCACGCGAAGAGATATTCATTAAAGAATTTGCATGTCATTATACAGCAATCGATGGCAGTAGCAACTTAATTAAGAATGGCCAACTTTCTCCGGAGGATAAACCAATCTCTGTTGGTTCGAGGCACCAATTTGGCCAATAATAACCAATTTATTATTCCATACACTCTTGATCAAGGCTATTTGGGGGCAGGGGAATTATCAGCCTTGTGGAAGATTAACTGCTCACGTTGAGACTTCAGTGTGCGGCCATAATAATCCCACCATCAAAGCAGCCCAACATGCATAGCTTATTTACCTCCTACTGATCCACATTTGCTGAGGATTCAAACTAACGACCACCTCCTTCAGAATAGCAAGGAACCAGAAGAGAAACCGACCAGAACACAATACACGGCTGAACGTTTGTCCAACATTGTAATGCTGGGTCTTGAACTTAGTCTTTACCACTAAGGAACCAACTTCCGAAAAGGGCAAGTGTCAAACCTGGGTTCTCGAAAAATTCAAAAGAAACATCGGTGGTGGTTGGTGGTGTCTAGGAATGATATTATTCAAAGTAGCAATAAAAGCTATTCATCAGTTTTCCCATCAAGGGCCTTTTCTCCTCACCCATCATCCATCTTGCTTCAGTCAAAAGCACTTGGCATGAATTATGGCCACCGTGCAAATAAGCACTTCATTTGATGTTGGAAGCTGCATTAAAGCGGATGAAACTTAATGGCCTTTCTCTTCAACTACCCAACACGACAGAGAGCCCGAAATGTGACACAGGCGGATTTTCCCTTTTATTTCGACACACTCTATACACAGGCCCGTCGTACAACTGGCAATTTTGAAGAGAATCTTCCCATTTACATCGTCGTCGTCGTCGTCATCATCATCATCATCATCATGGTGGGTGGTCGTCGGTCGGTTTCAACACTCCATTTCATCTCCAATTTACTGGCGACACGATATTTACGACTATTAATTCACACTGGTGAAAAATGAGTGAGTTATAGTTTCAAATTAATTCCTATGTTACACTTCATTTTTAAACAACCCACCGTGCATTAATCATGACCTTGCCTCACAAGAAACAGGTGTTTTTGACTAGGATGCCGTCTGTTTTTGCATGCACGCAAATCGCAAGTGAATATAAAAAATGTGTTTTTTTTCAGAACTTAATAACATCGTTTTATACTTTCATCACATCACACGCACAAACTGTATAGTACAATTTAATTATTTTTCTTTGACAAACCCACCTTAAAACTTTTAAGAAGACACTATACTACTACAAAATGAGTTTCACTGTTGAAATCTTAAAATATTTATTTTTATTTTATTTTATTTAACTTCATCCCATAGGGACAATAATACAATCAATAACTAAGGTAATCAAGAAAAGTTGAGAAAACAACAAAACTTTTATCCGTAACGATGCAACAATCTATTTAAAGGCAATCTTCGATTTATGCAAAAGTTATATTCTACAAAAGCCTCGCGTAAATGGAATATCTCGGATACTAAAATCTCTATAAAATAACATATAAACCACAATAAATGGCCAACATTGGTGCCACACGTGGCGTACACATTTTGAATAGAAAGTAGTAGTGCAGAAACTTTGTCACTTGTGCTTTATCGCACAGAATCGCATAATGATATGATGTGATATATGATATATATGAATCATATAATGATATGAATATGGCAATGATATGATATGAATCATCTGCTTCATACTGAATAGTTTGTTTTATTGTTTTGAGTTTTGTTTAGTTTGTATCTTTATGTTCGACTAGTATACAGCCCATCAAAATGACGGGAAGTTTTTATTTCGTTACAGGTACGTTTTATATTGTTTCAACTCATGTTGCTTCGCAACAAGTATATTGCTCAATTATGTATGTATTTATCTAATTGTCAACTATTATCTATATGTATGTATTTGTCCGTTAACTCTTTTGGAGTGATACTCAATAAATAAATAATAAATAAATAAACTCTTAACAATTTGAGGTAGCTGTCCTAAGACTGGCAAAAAAAAGCTCTGGTTCTTTTTGCTTGGTCACCCTCTTACTGCTACCCAAGAGAGTGAACCTTATCTTTTCCACATGTGGAAAAGGAGAACTGACCCCTTTCTTCCACATTAGCCGGGAAGAGGACTGGCCGTTATCAAAGGTCCCATCAGTGAGGAACTGACCCTGAAGCGAAGGGGAAAAAGTCCTCCTTTTCATGCGCACACACTTAAACTGCACCAACTTTTGAAATGTCCAAACATGATGTTTTATTAGAATGATTGTTATTAATCGGTTGATGAAAAAATAAAATGAACAAATAATTGCGAAACTTCTGCGCATATAATGAGAGGGATTTCACTCATCGGGTAATAGCAAGATCACATATTAAAATTAGTTACTCATTATTTATTTAGTGTTAAATAATGATTATTTATTTAATTCAATAACTTATCTAAATAAGCCAATTCATTCCATATATTTTAATACTCGTTTTTTTTAATGACATCTAATAATATTCAGTTATTATCCTCTATAAACCTCTCATGCCAAATTTTACCATCCATACATAGTAATATTAATGAAATTAATTTTGGCACTCGTGTCCGAGAGCTCCTTACATTCCATTTACATTCCTAGATTAAATTCCTGTTTAAACCACACACTTCAGATTCTCTTCATCCCTAGGTTAATTATCTGCATATCAAAAAAAAAAAAAGAAAAAGGAATTCGCCTTTCTTTTCCAACTTGATTCGACATACACTTCAGGCATAACATCGTGTACGACCTTCCTAAATTCCTTCAATTCTTCATTTTATTCATTCGAACCCGTCAATTATCCATAAACCACTTCCACTTTTAAAAGTTTTATTTTAACCAAAAAAAAAACAAAAAAAAAACAAAAAAACTGATGCTTTGAACGATAAACCTTCTAAATTCGCGAGTTTTTTATTTGCGATAAGATGATTTCCAAGTCCCTTTACATTCGCGACTCATTGGTTTTTCATATTCATGAGTTTATTTCCTAATTAAATATAAATAAAGGGTCTAATGTAGAAAAAAAAAGTGTTAACATTGTTGTCAAAATAATTACCTAGAAGCATTTTCAACTCTTAGGTGAAATTCTACCTTCCTGACTCATGATGTTTAGCCAAACAACAATATATTCATACTGTAGATATTAGTGCAAGTAGTATGAAGTAGTCCATAGACTGCAAAATTCAGATCTTTAAACGAGTTTTTCTCAAAATTGTAAAATTGTTACTTAACACTCTTTTACACCAGGCCCTTAAAATATAACCGTAACGACGCAAATGTAAATCATAAACCTCATGTCAAAATTCGAAATCCGAAGAACAATAAAAAGTCCACCATTGAAAAAAATCATATAACATTTTCAAAATCCACTCCAACTCAGGTACTCAAATTTCATAACAATCGTTTCAGCCATTTCTGCGTCAGTAGTGCACAAACAGGGCGAGAAAAAAGTATGTATACAATTTATTTTCCTATCATTAAGATGCAAAATGACGTTAGAGACATGTAGTGCAATTTTCACTCCACTACCATTTTTCAATTTCAGCTGGATAGCGAAATAAATAAAGTCCTCGTTTAATAATACACCAAATCCATCTGTTGTGTAATATCATTTTCACGACCCCCTCTGCACGATAGAGTATTTCATGGCATGGCATTTCTATCTTATTCTGCACTTACCGTATAGTCTTAAAAGCAACAACTATTCTAAACTAAAACGTGATAGTCGTCATAACTTTGCTCATCTGGGGCTTTACAACTTGCTGTTGCCATTACAAACACACACCATGCTTAATCCGTTCAAGACCAAGAACAAATGAAAACAGTCATTTTCCTCCTTCCTTGGGTTTCTTTTCCAACACAAACCGAGCCGAAAATTTATAGCAACACTTAACAAAATAACAGTTTCTTTGCTTACCATCACCACCGCCACTCGACCGAATCTTAAACCCTTCTTTAGCACATTTAAATCTTTCGGACCAATCTTGAGTTTTAAGAGAAAGAAGAACGAAAAGAAAAGACAGAACAGTAAACTCGCTCTTTCTATGCATGAAATTTGTATGGAAGAAGGTGGTGAATGGGAACAACATAAACCAAGATGACGACGACGGCGGACAAAAAACGGCACTTTAAAAGACCAAATTGGAAAACAGAGAAATTTATCAAGCCAGGCTAGAACGGAAACCTTTATCCACAGGAAGTAGGTTGGAACAAGTCAGTTTTCACGGAACATTTAATCCTGAAACGAAGAAATCGGTTGGCGACCCACTTGGTTGGTTGGCTGTCGCCATCTCTTGATGAACGAGTGAAACTACCCACGGAGGTCAGCGTTTCACCACAAGACTTTTCAGAAAATCTCTCAAGAAAAACGGAAATCTCATTTTATACCAACAATAAAATCAAACTTTTACCAAAACTCAATTTTCAAGATGGATACTCAACAAATGTAGAAGACGAGCCATTGAGTCATTTCATACGGTAATCTTAGAAAACCAGAAAAATCTGTCATTGGGTTCGCATTCTCATGATATCATGTCTCATGACTCGTCTGTTATTGAAATCACTGAATATATGAATGGTCATGTCAATAATCAATCTTTAACGAAATGAATGGTATTTTCTCTGATGACATGAAAAAGTGGTCTTAAACAGTTTGAAGTTACGTGCCTTGAAAAATAGTTTTTGTATATAGATAAAATCGAAAATCACGTATATTGAAACTACACTTACCGGACCTCTTATCCGGTTTCCAGAAATCCGGAAAAACCAGTAAACAGGCTATTTTGGCTAGTTTTGACACGGGTTTCGATTTGGACTACAATCTTGTGCAGTATCGTGCAATATACTATACCATGTCTTGAATAATTATTATACCATGCGTTCCGGGTTGTTTACCGGGTCTCATTATGGCCTACTTCAGTTGTGTATCTCCTTCGAATTGCTTCGAGTTTTTGCATTGTATTTTTTCTTTTTTTTTCTGTGTTGTTTTGTACAATTTATTCTTTGAATGCTTCAATAAACCATAAACCACAAATAGACTGTTTTACAATTTTATCTTGTCTTTTTACTTTTGTTTGTTTAATAGTTATCCTACGTACATTATAAAGAATTTTAGGCAGATTAATAACATCAAACTGACCCTGCTTTAGAAGGGTATTAATATGTATCTGTTATATACAATTTAGTTCTTTACTGTTTATCGTTCATTTTATATTTTAACTTATTACAAAATATTTAGGCTGTGACCAAAAATCCGGAAAATCAAGAAATCCGGGTCACTCCCGGCCTCAAGATTGTCAGATTAAGAGGTCTGTACATGTATATAGAAAACGTACAGTGAAAATTTTAATCTGGAAGTTAGAACTTGCGCCAGACGCGACTTACATATTGTAAAAATAAAGCAACAGTTACACGAGTTTTCAGTAACTCGTGCAGCACCACTGTATAAAACCGCATAATAGGGAAATTTTGCCTACAACGAGAATTTGAGGAAATTTTTCCCATCGAATAATAGAAAAAGTTTATACTGCAAAACTCACAAGAAAGTCGGTAGCTTTTTGTAACTACAGTAGACGTTAAATTTCAATGGGTAATGGATTATTATCCCGTTTTCCATTCTAGCTTTCAAAAATTGATTCCAGAGAGAAAAAAAATAAAACCACGCATAAAAAAAAAATCATCCATGCAGTTTTGATGTTTTTCATCTTAATCAAATGAAAATCTGGAGAAAAAAAAAGTTTGCGAAAAATGATAAACGAACTCTTTATAAAAAGAAAGCTTGCAACTCTAAAAGAGAAAATAATTTCAAGTATCAGACATCTTTAAAAAGAAATA
Source organism: Cryptops parisi (assembly GCA_034695005.1). Lineage (NCBI taxonomy): Eukaryota > Metazoa > Arthropoda > Chilopoda > Scolopendromorpha > Cryptopidae > Cryptops > Cryptops parisi. The sequence goes on from JAQIWH010006748.1 coordinate 10,449, forward strand.
AACTTTGCAAACATGTTGCTACATTTATCAAAAGTGTGAAGAAAATGGGAGGGGTATTCGGAACACACCTCCACTATGAATTTGATTAGGTTTTAGCCAAGGGCCTACCAGTATAAGGTGTAAAAGAAACGCTGTCATTTTTCATTCACCTGGCTGTCCCATGAATTACCCATCTTCACTACACAATACTCTTTGCACTTGTCTCGAGGGAAGGATGATAAGTTTCGGGTTAATCGCAAATTATTATTGATGACCGGTGCAAAAGCAGCAGCAGCAGCAGCAGCATCAGGTTAGATATCAAGTCAGCCATCGTTTATCTTCAAAACTCGAGAGCATGAAAAGTAAAAATTTTGTGCCCGACCCAAGATAAAAGGCGGAAACCTTGAAGCTGGTGGAAAAGCCGCAAGTTTGATTAAACTCGGGGGAGCCGAAGGAATGTGTTTGGCAAAGGATATCTCGAGAGAACCGCACCTAATTAAAACTTACGATTGCTCATCTTTCGCAGAGCCTAGGAAAAACCGGAAGTACCATTTGTCTATTTCCGACGACCATCCTTCATCTCCATTTCGCCAAGCCCCAAGAGGCTCTTAATTAATTCCCAATTCCGTTTAGTGCGAGGAAAGGAAGAGGCCACAGGAAAAGCGAGAGAGAGAGAGAGAGAGAGACGCTTATTTTCTGTTTTCACACAAGCTAAATATATTAAAAGGGTTAACGAATGAATACTCTCTACGCGCGCGCTACAATGAATACCGTTTTGGCCATTTAGTTGGCGCCTCTACGCAAAATGGTAATGCTGTGCTATTAAAGCGCCTCGTTTCATGCGCTAATAAGAAAGTCGACAACATGCGACAACAAAGCATTTTTAAATGCTGCCAAAGCGTGGGAACGAGAGCTTTTGCATAGAAGGATATTTAAATTAAGGTGCTATTTCGTAATACCTTCAATGGTAAGCTTGCCACGCGAGAAACGTCAATTGGTTTAAGGTGCGCTGCTGACATAAAAAAATAGTACAAGACGTCATCGATTTAGGCAGGGATGACGTTCTGCGAAACATTCGTATAAATTTAAAATCATATAGACTACTGTAAATCTAAATGTTTATTAAAATGTTTATTACGCAATGGTTATATTAGCTTCAATTGTGGACTTCGGTGAGTGAGCGAGCTGGGAATGAACGTATACTGCTATCTACAGGCGTTTATAAAAAGACTAGCTCAAACCAGTTGAAAAATCAACGAATGCTATTTCAAATTTAAATATAAACCAACTGACAACAATACATAGATAGCGCGAGAATTTCATGTTAATTCAAAAATAATATTCATTAAGTGATTCATTGTTGCCTTTATCGTTTAAATTCTTAAATTCATCAACCAATCAACAATCGAAAACAAAGTCACGTTTGGGTTTTCTTTTATAGGCTAGGGCCTACTGTCCAATGTAACAAAAATCGCATAAATCGAATTAAAAATTGCAGAAACCAAAAATAGAATTACTCAACATAAATTGAATGTCTAATTACTCAAAGACTGCATAAATTTAAATTCGCATGAATCCAATGTACGAAAAATCGCATAAAGCGAGATCCACGTAATTCTAAAACCGCGTGAGTACAATGTAAGAAAACTCGCATAAATTGAATCGAAAATTGCAGAAATCGAAAATAAAGCGTATTCTTTAAAAGTTGAATTAACTTGTTTATTTTTTATTTTAATTAAATGAAGAACCTCCGAAACAAATTCAGACTGGTGGTCAGTATTTTGCACTATACAAATTGAAATAGAATGATAGAAGTTTCAAGAGCGTTTGGTCATGTATGCACCATCGCACAAAATCGTATATAAACAAATTTTCTCCTTATAAACCGCATTAATCTATATAAATAAAAATGTAATGTTCGTTTGTCGTAACCGATGGACGCGAAAAGTTCTGCACCGATTGCTTTCA
>JAQIWH010006749.1:0-12390 GCA_034695005.1 Cryptops parisi
TCATGCTATGATGTCATGTTCTTTAGCCAATCACAGGCGAGTAACACACAACTTGTCGAATTATAGAATTAGAGATGAGCATAATTTACAGTAAAATTAACGTAGTTTTTAAGTATTGAAAATTTTATTGAATTAAATAGTGAGACATTTGCTGTAATTACAAAGATTAAAATTAATGTAAGTAGAGTGAAATTCGGTTATTATAATCATAAATAATGCTATCAATCGGCTATTGTTATCATTATCAGTCAGCCCCTACACACTGTTTAATGTTTTATTTCCATTGTTTAATGTTATCAGCCGACGATTTTTTATCAAAAGGCACCGATTGCAAACTGATCACAATAATTGGATTCCGCTGTATTTCAGGTTCATTTAATTTAATTACCTGTAGCCTCATTTACTTGTGGAATAATAATGTGCTAATGTAAGTCTGTCTATCTATAGCTCATTGTCACAATTAAAATTAATTTAACTAAACGGTGTTTTAATGTTGTCACCAGATGACGCTAGGTGCTCGTCGATTGACAGGCTTTTTTATACTAGTATTTCATATTAACTTTAAATTTTCCTAACTATAGCTCTGCTAACCATGATACTTTCCAGAAATGTAACCTCTTATGGATGACTATGAATTATTGTAATGATATTATAAAATACATATCTGTAATAAAATTCAAAGTTAAATTAAAATAATTATTACTACTGTACAATATCGTACAATAATTATAACTATAACAACTATGTTCTCGATTGATACAAAGTAATATTGTTATATATCACCAAATAAAGTAATTATTTTTACCCTAACTTGTTTTTTTCGCTAACTGCATTCATTAAATAGCTCCTAAGTTTTAGGTCAGTCGATATTTCACTAGCTAATAAACCATCTATCAGATTTTGTTAAGAAGTCCATTTTTCTTCCATCAATCATACCATGAGTATATTTCGTTCTAATATTCGTATCGGGTGCTTTTGGCACATCGACCCCATTTGTCTCGTTTTTTTTCTTCAGTAGCAAATACGTTTTGGATGATTTATTTCGGGTGTTGGTACATTCAAAGTCTCTCTCAACATTAAACAACGAGCATGAAAAACGACGGTGTTAAAAAAAAAACAGAAAAGCTACCAATTGATCGTCGAATATGAAGTGCTTTTTCTTTTCTTAGAATTCCGCATGAAAAATTATTCATCTCATTGATTAACAAGTTTAAAAATAAACCGCGATAAGATAACTTAAATTTGTTCGTCGATGCAGAAATTATAAGTAATCTGATTCGATTTTAGATAAGATAATGTAAACATGATTTTATTGTTTGAGTTTTCTATTTCACTGGTCGATTTGGTTGATTATAGAAATTGTGCACGACTTCATAAAATATAATGAAAAAGGTATCATAAAGTTTAACTTTTTTATAGTTCTTGTACAAGTTTTTTGTTTTTGAAATTTGAAATTTTTTGTTATTATTTTTCAAAAGATGATATTACACAACGATACCTACCCCAAAAACATTTTACGTATATTTTTTTTACAATCTTGACTAAAATTACATTGCCTACAAATAAATTTGCGACTAATTATGATTAACTTTGCATTTTATCTACTGTATATTATCTCTTGTAACACGACACTGAGTGTAACATGACTTTTGTTTTGTATTTGACGTCAATGCAGCCCTCTATCATTGAAATTAAATTCTTTTGTATAGCAATACTGTACGTATTTAAATACACATTTCAATGGATCTTTGTGACTTAACTAACATAACATCGGGTACGTCAATATGAGTCAATGGATAATGTACAACAGGTACAGGATACGTTGAGATCATAATAAATACAAGTACATTAAAAATGTTTTTCAAGCATACTTTTTATATAACCTACTCTAATATAGAGATATACATAATGCAAAATATCAATTTTCAATTTTTTTCATGTTTCGATTCATGCGAAGCTTACGCGAATTAAAAAAATGCAATATCTGAGTAATTTCGATATTCAATTTATGCATGTTTGAGTAATTTCATCTTTGATTTCTGCACGTTTAGATTTATGCAAATTTTGATTCATGCGAATTTCGATTTATGCGATCGTTGAGTAATTCGATATTTCATTTATACGAGTTTTAAGTAATTCCATTTTTGATTTATGCACATTTTCGATTTATTTATTCATATATGCGATTTTTTTTTCACGTTTGAGTTAAGCGAGTTCTGATTTATGCGGTCTCATTTTATGCGTTTTTGGTACAATGGACTATTACAGTATATTTTCATATACAACTGTAGATGGCAGTGTACGTTCAATTCCCAGCTCAATCACTCACAAATTCACAAGTGAGTTAATTTAAAGAGTACACTAATAAACCTTTATGTTAGGCTACAGTACAGTTAATACAAATTTTAATTGTTTATCAAATTGTTGACAGGTTCTTATTAACAGTAGCAGTGGTTTCATAAATGTCAAAAATCCTATTTTAATTGGCTATGAATTTAAAAATTCCAGGCTTAGATATTTAAAAATTTCGAGTGAAAAATAAAATGTCGCATTCTCATTTGCAAGTGATGTGACACATTGAGCTATCTCAATCACCCCAACACGATAAAAGAGTTCGCAACTAATATCCTTAGGACATTTTAACTATCTTTGCACAAGAATCTCCGGTTCGACATCATCAATCTTGTATTTAATCGAAGACACACAAAACAACCCCATCAGAGTTACCCCCTCACTTTGATAAAGTATGTACTACTACTACTGCTGCTACCCCTATCTACTCTCAAAATCCAGGCCACTCGCACAGCTTCATCTCCCTAGCTGTCTAATCGCGTGCAGATTACATTTACCACAGATTCCGTAATTCCCAAATCTAATTTCGGCCCCTTGAATTGCCTCGGCTTCGCAACTTGGTACAACGCAGCAATGTTAGATTTGGAAACGAGTAATGAATGGATGGAAAGTGGAATTGCTCACACCAACACACGCACCGTAAACCGCTAACTCCTTAGAAAAGGAGCAAGTTGAATGATAGCAAATCGGAGATAATTTCTGCGAGACTTTAATTAACGCAACCCACGATGATTTAAGTTCGACAACAAAAGAAACCAATCTTCAGACTTGAGAAGTTCAGGAAAATGCAGTAGTTTCTCAATGGATGCACCAACATAGTCCATACAGCCTACTTACATGTTGAATTGGTAGTTAATTTGATAAACCAAGATGACTTTGGTAACACGATTTAATGAGCAAGTAAACTATCTTACTAGATATCATACTGACAGTAATGATTGATCTAGTTCAGGCAAAGAAAGTAAAAGTGAAGTTTACACTAAAAGACCAGTGTAGCAGTAAATCAGTTATACGTACGTTGTACTAGTACTGCAATCACGAGAAAGCGATTTTGTAATTGGAATTAACTTAAGTGTGATTAATTGAACTCCAAAATCCACATTTCACGTCGCCAATAAAATTTTCTTTTTAAGGTGCATCTGGAATAATAAGCTTTCTGCATAAAGAAGTTGTAGAAGTTGTATATAGAATATAATAAAGAAGTTTTATATGGCCTTTTTACAAATATTTTACATTGTATTTATAAGGTACTCGTTTTATGAGTTGTTTTTGATACATTGGTATATACAGCATATTCTCGTAAACTACTGTAGATGGCAGTATACGTTCAATTCTCGGCTCGCTCATTCACAAACTCACAAGTAAAGCTAATATAAAGAGTAATAAAAGCTATAAATTACAGAAAAAATGTCTATTATAAATATAAACACAAAATTAGGATTGAATATTTTCTATGATAGATAAATTAGATTCTGTTTCTGGTCCCAGTGGATTCATAAGATAAATTTGGTTTTAATACCATACAAAACAGTTTTTCAACTTTTAAGAAAAATACTTTTTTAAATAAAAACTGGGTCGTTTTTAAAAAAAAAAAACCATAAGTAAAAAACACTTGAAAAAAAAATGTTAAAAGGTTACTAAAGTCGTTTACCCGCCTGAAGGTGCTCTTAACCACGAACCAACATGGCGCCTTGTGGCTACGACAAATTGACCTGCGTCACCCAATTTAACTATCACCCCTTGTTCCCTGGATAATGGTACAGTTGTGGTTATCTTTTAGCCAAACGAAAAATGTGAACCAAGTGGCCGAGACGTTAAAGTGAGAAAGATTCCGCAATGCAAACGAAACCTACCATTTTAATGTCAAGATGACATTACGCGGGAAAAAGAATGTGAAAATTACCCTGTCGTTAAATTTGATGAACTTTTTGTGTACCAAGTGTAACAAAACTTTCTGTTAATTGTAAATATTTATAAAATACACAATATTAAATTAATTATTAAAAAAAATGTATACAAAAATGTTTGCATTGGTACGGAAAATGTATAGAAACCATACATTCTATAGAATGTCCAGCCTCATATGGCAAAGTATGCAATACCATATTATATACAGCTGTTTAGGTTACTTAAGGTTAGTTAACATTTTCTCTAAATTAAAATTAAGCCTAGGCCTAATTGTTAAACCTAACCTAAACCTCTCCTTAGGGTAACTATTCCAATGAACACTTCACAAAAAGCGGCAAAGCGTTCTATACGTTGATTATATACTTACATTACCGGTGACATATAGATTTTATTAATGTAATTATCATAGTAAAGTGGCAAGAAAAGTTGTGACTTGTATACTAGGTACCGATGGAGAGTGGCATTCACAATTGGATCGTCTTAAACCACAGTGAACTTACTCACTTTTTACACTTTTTGAGTTAATGCATGAATATTGAGGCCACTAAGACATGATCTAGTCACAAACTAAGCAATTATATCATTGAACCGATTAGAGAAAATTACACGGTACTGTGTTCCATTGGGAATGGCATGCATCCCTATAGACAAACCATACGTAAAAACATCTTTTTATGAAATTAAAGTTTTTTCACTTAGTTCACTATGGTTTAAGACGATCCAATTAGTTTGTCGCGAATAAGCAAACTGGCGTTAAGTGTCAACAATTTTTTAAACAAATTTCCAGTTAATTACAGAAGCAGAAATCTAAAAAAATAAATTTTCTCATTAAAAGTTTGTTATAAACTACTTTTCCAGGATGATATATTTTATTACCATCTTATAAATTATCGCACATTAATTCGTATTAATACAAAACTTGTACCATTAACGGGATCAGTCGATTTATATTCCCAACCCCCTCTCCCTAAAAAAAATAAAACCCTCTACAAATTCCAAAGGTGAATGTTATGTCAAAAATTTTCGGTGCCGAACAAACGGTAATTTATTAACTCAAATTTGAATGAATGGCTTTTCATATGTAGCAAAATCACTGATGAACGAAAGTTATTCAGCAACACAAAACCACATCAATACAACAAGAACACACCACCTAACAACAACAATAACAAACAACAACAAGAGCATTTCTCGTACGTGTTAAACGTTGCCAAAACGAAGGGGGAGTAAAAGTTTAGGGAGGTTTCCTCGATAAATCACACGCACGAAATCTCATTAGGACGATGACAACGTGGCGAGCAGATGATGAAGCAACAAAGAAGAAACAGCGACAAATGTTTCACGCAAAAGTCTTGAAAGCTCCGTTTATCATCCCATTAGACGAACCCCGCAAAAGAGGATATAGCTCACCAACACGAAACATGTTTGCCCTAAAAGGCTCCACCAAACAGCCTTTACAAACAGACAAAAAATATTTCAACACGAAACCTTTGTTTTTTTTTGGAACTTCCAATTACTTCAAAGTACAGTAGCCAACATAGTCTCAACGTTAATACGTGTAGAAATTACTACTTGTCATCGGTTCTTTTTTTTTGGGGGGGGGGGAGTAATACGATGCAATTAAGAAAAACCTATGCATAAAGGTTGGTTCATCAATTCACCGTAATTGGGATTCGAGGCATCTCATCTTCATCGAATGGATTCGCCGATGAAAATGAATCACTTTGAAAAGTAGCACAGAAATATTCCAGATCATCCCTTGAAAAAAAAAATATGAAAGCTTTACAGGGATTTTGTGTTCCGACATCAATGATGCAACTCACGTCCTCCTCGTGGCCATTTAGAGTTAATTGATTTTGAAAAATTGCCATTTCCACCACAATGGACGAAGACGAATTGCTCATCGTTCAAACATGAAACCCACCCAACTTTGTGCAATAAAAAAACATATATAAATTGCCAAAAAATAAAATAAAAATTTGTGAATTTACCTTTACCGAAGAAAAATCTTTGGAGTGAAAAAAACACAGACTAGAAGTAGTATAAACCACACTTCAGCAAAAAGAAAGTTGGAAGTGACTTTCTTTTCCCTCCCAAAGAAAATAAAAAGAACAGGAGAAGATATAAATATTCCAACCATCGAACAACCACCCCCCTTCCACCCATCTCGTCCTTTTCGTAGCCTCATCTGATAAGAAAGGAAAATTTATTGGGCTAAGATAAAGCATGGAGTGATGTTGGAAATCGATGTTCGGTGCAGCAAAGAGAAGAGTGTCCAGCACTTTGGAAGGAAACTTGGGTCGAAAAAGAATGGACTCCAAGTACCCTTACCCCCAAACTAAGTACCCCCAACGATCACGTGACCAATGGAGAAAGAGATATCCATCATTACTAAACATCCATCTCCAATAGCATAGAATTCCTTATTCTTCAAAATACCTCAGCTGTTTAGAAGTCTCGTCGGAGATGAAACTTTTGCGGTGGAATGAGTTTAAAGAAGCACCCTGAGAAGTCAAAGAAGTGTCCTAAATACCTTTCAAACATAACTAAACAAAACACTTCTGCATTAATATTAGATAACTACTACGATTGATTCGATGATATGATGTCGGATATGAATCGTCTTAAGCCATACCGAACCAAGTCTTCAATTTGAGAAAACCACGATTTTAGGTGTGGTTTGTCCATTGGGTTTGCATTCTATTCCATTTGGTTAATAATGCCATGTGACGCTCTCTATTTGGTCCAGCAATATAATTTTTAATCTACGCCTAGATCATGACTTAGTGGCATCATTTCATGCATTAACTCAGAGACTGTAGAAAGTGAGTTAGTTCACTGTGGTTCAGCAAGATCCATATGCATTTATTCATTTTATTGTTAAATTATATGCTTAAGTCTTTTATATAGACTACATGATAAGAATACCAATGTAGAATTAACATACTATACTGCAGTAATACAAAAAAGTTGTGTAAAAAAACTTTTATGAACTTTTACAAGTACGTATAAAGTCAAGCAGTATACATCAAGCAATTTCAGAGCTCGTAACTCGTTAATTTTATGATTCGATAACACATGATGCCAAATATGCTAATTTACAATCGCTTTCACTTGTGGACTGCATATTAAATGAATGTAAGCTTGGCCCACTTGGGTGTTTCAAAATCATACTTATGCAAACGCCAATCTACATTTAATGCAATAACGTAATTAAAAAACCAATTTTTAGTGACAAATTTGAGTAAATGTGATGAAGCGGAATAACATCATCACTCAATTCCAGAACATCGTAACTTCCAAAAGTGTAAAGTCACAAAGTGAAGCTCATTAATCCTAATAAATAAATTGGTGTATTCTTACAAATAAAGTTCGGTAAAACAGGTTAGGGCAAATAAAACAACTCGATATACAGAGTGACCCATATATCCAAAACTATTACCAAAAAATGTTCAATACAAAATGAACCAACAGTCTGACGAAAACTATGACGTCATCAAAAATAGTTTCACTTTTGTTATTGTTGTTGCTCGAGTTGCACTCGACCTTTGGCACTAATTGAAGTCGAGAAACGCACGATTTAATATCAGCCACGTAAGGATCCCGTGATCGGAAGCCATGATAGTGTGAGGGGGTTGGAAGTGAGCGGAACCAACGCATAGTCGTTCATCAACTCAGGTTGAAAAAAAAATTGTGAGGGAAAAAAATGGAGAACCCGAGGGCGAGTTTGTGCGCAAGAATATAAATGTTCTATTGATTGGAAACCACCAAGAAATTCTACAGGGTGTTGCGAAGTGAGCGAACGGGGCAGCGAGCCTATCAATCAAAGCAAATGGCGCAGTTAAACCAACGCTTCATCTTTACCAACCCGTGTTTCCAAACCCACAGACAACGTGTTATATGTGTATGTGTGCGTGCGTGCAGGGTTTTTTGTTCCATTCATTTTTTTGTTACCCATGATTCCCGTGAGATCTATGCTCCGCATTCAAAATTAGTCGTAAACCTAACAGACCATAGTGTCGAGACCATTCATACAAATCCGTATACGGATGGATAAACAGGAAAATAAATTATCCTGTATTTGACATATAGAAATAGACCTTTTAATGGTTACAGTAATTATTAGTAGTAATAAATTTCACAATTGACTATTAGTTATGTTACAAAAATAAATACAAAAAAAAAAACTAATAAACTTTTGCTCCTTTTTTTTCACAAATTCCTGAATTAAAATCTAAACCTAAACAAAGCCCATTTTACACGTCAAACATTTTCAATCAAATTCCATCGATTCCAACTGTTTTTCTGACGTCATATACACGTCCGGGTGTCTTTTCGTCCGTTCGGTCAAACAACGAAACACAACAAAAGCACTGAAACGCGCCCGAATATGTGTATGACATCAGAAAAACAATTAGAATCGATGACATTTGATTAAAAAGTTTGACGTATAACATCGACTTAAAAATCCTAATATAAAGCCAGCACAAAAACAACCGAAAAAATATCTACCTACAGGTACCTGTATCTGTCGTAAAATCGCATTTATATAGCTTATACATATCGAAGTTCAAATAAAAAAAGAATACACAGGACAATTATGTGTAGCATTTACGCCATAAGCCTACATTATGAAAGAAAAGCAGCACAGGAAGAAGCGTTCATTAATTTGAACATTGTTTAAAATCGTATAATTGGGAATTTGTTTGCATATAGCAAATATATAAGAAGAGGTATTTGGATTTGAGAGGCGCATCAACGGTATATTAAAAAATTTACATAAAGTAACTAACGTACGAAATCTAGGAATTCTGTTATATAAGGCAGGCAGCAAACTAGTATTCAATACCTCAATCGTTTTGAATGGCCATACACTTTTAATGACCAAAAGTGACGTCACATGCAGATAGGACGGCCAATAGCATCCTTGCACGTGATCACGTGACGTGCTTTCCTACAGCAGTTGAGGTAATATGTAAGAAAAATCCACATTTTTGATTTTAGGACCGCCCCTTTTTGATAATTCAAGATTTATGATCATTCAACAAATTGAAGTAATATTGAGCAATTGAATGCTAGTTTGCTGCCAGCCTTACACTACTTCGTTACAGACTGGATTGATTTCCCTAGTTTAAAGTTGATCAGAGCCCTCCAGTGATAACTCTCCAGTATATTTCTTCCACAGCATTAAGTTCTCACTGCACTTTTAAATACAATTGCAAAACAAACTTTAACATGTAATATTGTAATTTGGCACAAAGTTGTTTCTACAAATATGATAACGCAGTCTATGCTGTTTAAGTACGATTATTGGTTTAACATTTTCATAAATGCGGCTGCTGTTTTCTCAGAAACTTTAAACTCTAACGCTGGGTTCCTAGGCTATTTGAAACAGGATAATTAGCTTTAAATTGGGGGTATAAAAGAAAGCACGTGTTCCATTTAGGACCCATTGTCTCTTATCATTGCTTCTCCGATAGCATTTTGAAAACAAGCTGAAAAGATCTTCTTTGCGAGGCTTTTCCATTACATAGATAGATGAAATAGGATGAATTGGAAAACTCTCAGAACGCTATCAATCGCCAATTCAAAATACAACTGGTCCATCCAATTTACGTAAATATGATTAAATATTTTATTTCTAAAATAGTTGATCACAGGTTATGTATCGGTACATGGTGATAAAAAACGGTATTAAAATCAGTTTACCCGAAAAAAAAAACAACAACCATGATTCTAATGTTTCGACATTGTGGGTGTTTGGTCATGACATAATACTAACGCTATGTAGGCCTAACCTAAAAATACATAACTTGTATGCTACATTAACACCGACTAAGGGGATTTACCCATATAAATTACATTGTTTTTGTTTAAAGGACGACGCATTTTCTGATTCGCAATTTCTGAAATTCTCGTTAGATGGGACCACAAAAAAAAAACTGTTTTGATAACGTCTTTTACAATCTCGTAATCACTGAAACAAACACGTGGAAATATATTTTTTAGCTGAAATAGGTTATGTATTTATTTGGAGGGATCAGTTTAATACTCTCAACAATGACTGCTCACGTCACGAGATAGTACACTCTAAATAAGTAGTAAACTATTTTAAAAAATCATTTATCTAACAATGTGTGGTGGCTTGATGGGCTTAAAATGTAGGTATATCGTCAGCAAACACTTTTTGAAGAAAACGGAATCTTTGTGTGACAAAATCTCAGAATTGACTGGACATTGCTAGGTCTAAATTTGGTACAACAAAGAATTCCTCAACCTCAACTTATGTTCAAAATTTCAGCTCTGTAGGTCATCTGTAAGATATCAAAAAGAAGCTCAAAGATGTTGAACCACTTCGACCTCAAATTAAGTTAAATTTAAAAAATAAGCTAAAAGACGAGTGGAAAATCAAATTTTTGCTTTAAAAAATGAGCCAATTTTTATTCTAAACGATGGTAGTCGTTTTGATTGGCATTATAACTAGATGCCCCTGACAACGCAGCAGACCATTTTTCACATTGTTCATTTTGAGAAGATAGCGCAGTTTAGTTCATTAACGAGTTTTCTCGTCATTCAATCCATGAATGTTGATGATTCATCAACCGCGAGAAATTAATCCCGTCCATCACCGCGAAAACTGATCCATCAGAAATAGGAAGTTTAGGGAGTGGGGAAAACGGATCGACAAAGGGTTATATCATCTATCAAACGTCAACACACTTGACAACTATGCAAAAGACATTTTCTATACAACAGGTTCACAAAAAAATCGGACCTTTAAACCTCGGCATAAATTTCAACAACACAAGTAAGCGGGAATGTAAAAGGCCTAGATAAAATACTTTTACCATTGCAATTCACGGCGAACAATGGATTCCCTTGAACAATACCACACGTCCGAACGTTCTGTTGGGTGTAGCAAATCACTCGCAGCAAGACAAGACACCAAAGTCTATAGGTATGTATGTGCAGTCCCAATTGGTTCCAGTGTAGAAATGTGCAACTCAGGGACATTTCGGATTCTGCGCATTCCTTTTTCGAATAGAGATAACCGGCCAAAGGCCTTAGGTTTGCTGGTCGTAAACATTTCAAGATGTTTCCAAGTCCAACGTTTGGTATCTAAATCATAACGTCCTCACAAAAGTAGCAACAACAAGATTTCTGCCCATGTTATTTTACACACGATTAAAGCTCGACGTTTCTATTCTATCTGTGAAACTTTAACATTGGATAAACTTTCTAAAGGATGTCAAGTATGAAATAAATTGCTGGTTGACTAAACAAGTCGAATAAACATTTAGTTATTAAGTTCTTTAACGCCACCTGACACACGCAATTTTAGGTGTGGCAAATCAGAGACGAGTAGAACAATTTGTAGAATCAAATAGAATAACTGCCGTCATATAGATAGAGGTAAAAGCTAAAGTCACAGTTGTCAACAGTTTCCCCGAGTTTCCATACCTAAAATTGCGCAACTCTTGCGTGTGACACAGAACCTTTAGGCGCAAAGTTTTTTATTAACGCCAGAATATTGGACTACAATGCAGCAAAGAATTCAATAATTGAGTAGTTAGATGGAGAAAGGGCCTAAATCCACTTACGTGGTTATTCCTTAAAATATATATTGAATGATTCAGACCAGAATATAACAAAAATGTTGGGTTACGTATAATTTGCACTATCAGACTATTTGGAGCAGGAATACATCACGTGACTATTGTAACTTTTTGTGATTTTTTTTTTGTCGCTTCATTTCCTGTTTTTTTCTTTGCTTGTTTCACGTCCAAAACAATGGAAAAGATACTGATCTTTAAAAAAAAGTCGTAAATGCATTTATAAATCAGCACGATATTTGAAATAACGGCGAAAGTGTATTTTCAAATTAGCCCGTAACTCGAAGTCTGTCAATTAAAGTCAATTGACAAATTTTTTTTGCAAAACCTGTTCATTTTTCCTCTATAAATATCCAGGTGACAAGAAGTTCTTTAATCTTAAATTTGGAGGAGCCAGAAGTCATTGCATTTTCTCAAAACTACACTTTTTGAAATACCAATGTGGAAAAATAAATGAACTCATCGTTTATCACAACAGTGTTAATCTTATAAGTACAATTAGTATTTTCACGTGTAC
>JAQIWH010006750.1:0-12388 GCA_034695005.1 Cryptops parisi
ACACACACAGAATTAACGCGAAGCCAAATTCGGCTCGAAGCGGTGATGACCGATGATGACCGACGACTGATGACAGGTTACGTCATTTATTAATCCTGGGAGACTATTATATAGTAGATAATGCAAAATGAACAATACATTACATGAAAAATCTTGATTATGTTTATCATATTTCAGATAAAAAAAAATAGAAAGTGAATAAGTTAAGTAAGTTTCGAAGAAAATAAATGTTCGTTGATACAAAAGTGATTTCCGGGTTTTTGATATTGAGTTGCAAAGTTAAATCGCCGTGCATTAACATACCGTATACGCCTTGCAGCATTGCTACAAGCAAATACTACATGCATGTTTATACATACATGTTTTATAAATATGCACACACACGCAAATTATACATGCATATCTATATTGCACATGCCTAAATATGAACACAAGCAAATATTAATGCATACATTTTTACATCAGTACAGTTTTATATACAGTACTTTGCAAAATTGCTCGTCTTCAACGACATGCGTGCACGTACTTTTGTTTTCGTTTTACACTTCCTGCCAAAGTGTAATTTTCTTTCCTGTTTACTTAATTATTTTTCTGTTTTACTTCGGGGTTAATTATTTCTCAGAAGTATGTGCACACGTCGGATATGAACAAGCACAGCTTTCGAGAAAAAAAATCTCACGCTAACCTATCATTTGAGCAAAAGTATTAAAAAAAAAATTGAAATAAAGAAGACGAAAATAAGAAAGCAAGGAGGAGGAAGAGGGAGTAGGGGTGGGAAAAGAAATGAGAAATTAAAGGAGGCAGAACAATTTGCATGTTAGGACGTGGTCTCGCTCACTTTAGCAGCTGATAAAGGGCATTAATCTTGTAGCACACGGCGCCTCCAAATAATCCAAAGGGGAAATTAGACAGGGTCAGGTGCCCCCCGTCTCGGCTCATTAGCATGGAACCGTAATCAGTGGGGAAAAGGAGGAGGTGGAAGAGAGGGAAGTGTTATTCCTAATGTTCACCCCTTGCTGCGGCTGCGCGTGCATTAGGTCAAATGGTTCGCAATTGGTTGGCGAGATAAGGGTCCTAAGCAAAAATAGACCAAAACTCTTCGCCAAGTCGCTTTGAGTCGCCCTTTCTAATGAAGGCGAGAAAAGCAACAGTGTGGAAACGAGATGAGACATATATATATATACGCGCGCGCGCGCACACACACACGTAAATTAATTCTTTCTCTTCGATTCCCTTCAGTTTGACCCTCTCGACACGACGAGGTTTGTTATTATTATGCTTCGAGCGTCAAAAGGCTCACTTCCATTTCAAAACATGCTCGTTTTCGTTTTCAATAGACTCTTTGGCGGGATCCGAAATGTCAATGTTTTCGCTAAACTTAACCATCCACCCTCTTTTTTCAGGTAAGATCGTGACACTAACCTCTTCAGACAACATTTTAAACATCTTATAAGTTGCTGCAAGTATTCATAAGAGATTGTGTTTTGAAACTCTTCATCAAGCTGAACACATATTGTAAATTTTGAATAAATTAAGAACCACACATTTTATGAAGGGTGTTTCTGGTAGGTCTAGTCAAATTTTAACCACAAATGCTACACATCGAAGCAAAGCACAAAGTCTATATGAACACGGAAACGCACTCATTTGCATATCTATAACGATTAAAAAATAATAAGCCTATGCGTTTACATTACTTCACCTTGTGTCACCTCGAAAGAGAAACATTTCTGCACCTACGTTTATGTATGTTTATACGGATTGTTTGCTGAATAGCATCTGTGGTCAAAATTTGCCTAGATCTTCTAGGAACACCCTTAAAATTTGATAACGTTTCATCGACTACGAGAAATTCCAAAATTCTTACAAGATCCCTCTCACCCATTACACTTTTTTCAGCAATTCTTTGTATACCATCACAGTACTAGGATGATTAGATCTTACAAATTTCAATTGGAGGAAATTACCTCGGTCTGGTTGGACAAGCGCTTTCCATATAATACCTTCAATAAATGGAATTCTCTTCCTTTATATATAAGAAAAAAAATTTTTGAATTTCCACATGCTTCCAAAGCACAATTTGTTTTGTTTCATAAACTCTTATTTAAACATGTAAATCTTATCTTATAATTTTTGCAATTTGTATTTTGTGTTTTGTGTTTGTCAATTATGGACCCATGGTCTGAAATAAAATAATAATAATAATAATAAAAGGCTCAATTTTATAACTTTTTAGGATACTTTTTCTTTCGCGCGACCATTGCCACCAAATTATGCAACCCATACCATAAAATTATCTATCATCATTAAAAAAATATTGAATTGAGCTTTCATGTTATAGTTTTAGATTTTGTCTAGTATAAATAATTAATAAAAAATTGTCATTTTTTTGGCCCACCCGGTATATCTCATTACAACATAAAATAAATTTATATCACGTATAAACATAACACAACATGTAATAACTTTTAAATTGTAAGTTGAACTTATGTCGGTTGAAATCGATAGAATTTGATTGGAAAAACTTGAAATGTAAAATGGGCTTTTGAATGATGAAGTTTGAACGGAATTGATCGTATTGACGAAATGTGAAAACAAAACTTACCAAGTATAGCTACAACCATGCTATTTTGCAAAATTTCCATTGAGCCATTGCATAAGTAATAAATATAAGACAAGGCATCGCCTTTGTGCACTAAATATTCTCCAGGTGCACAAAATGTGGTTTTGATGTGCAGTGACAGAAGCTTCAATGAACCCTAAAAAAATACGAATGATTTTTCCCAACGTCCCTAGATAACGATAAAAGAAAACACGATGCCTTTTGGCGCGTGCCTAACGCAACATGTTACCTGAGAAGCACTTTCAAAAATTGGTAAACTTAAAATTTCTTTGTGAATATGCATAGATATGTCGCCTCTCAATTCGTCCGGAAATTCACGAAGAATCTAAATAAGATAGAAAAAACAAGATAAAATTCAGGATAAAATGGCGATTTTTAAAAAGGGTGGTTGGCGATATATCGGTTGGCTAAAAAAAAAAATCTGTCACCAATTTTCAAATTACGATTTCGCATGAACCATTTATGCTAGACAAAATCTAAATCTACAACATAAAAGTTCAGTTCAATATCTTTTTAATGATATATAATCTTATGCTATATATTGCATAGTTTAGAGCACGCAAAAAAAAAGTACCTTAAAAATAACAAACTTGTAAAATGAAGTGTTTGTGCCGTCTTTTTTCTTAAGTGAGTTTTCATGCGTTATTGCAACAGTATTCCCGAAATCTGCATCAGTAAAGCTGGATAATATTTGTATCACAAACTTAACTCTCTCACCCTCTTTTTAGCACGTATTATTTACTTTTGCACTGAACAGTTATGCAAGGAACTCCCTTTGTACCTCTAAAGTCATTTTACAACTTTTTTTAGCGCGGTGATTGCGGGCAAATTACGGAAGTCATAGCATATATCATTGGAAAGATACTAAATTGAGATTTTACGTAATAGTTTAAGTTTTCATCTAGCTAAAGCGGTTCACGAGAAATCGCGTTTCGAACATCGGTGACAGTTTTTTTTTGTCCATCCTGTATAAATATACAGTACTTCGTTCGCATCGATTCCATGATTGAGAGACCACATGGTCTGAAAAAATTCTTCCATCTTCTGTTTCAGTTGCTTTGGAATTTGATGGAGGGTTAAAAAATCCTTGAGATCTCTCCACTTCGTTTGATACAACGATCGCCTCGAGTACATTCGTTGAATGATTGCAGTAACGTTCCCAAATACCACAGCATGCATCAACGCTACAAGAACGAACGAACGAACAAACAAACACTCGGGTAAGAAAGAAAGAAAACCTGTGGTCAGTTAAAAACCAAAAAAAATGTCTAAAACAAAACATGACGCTTACCACCAATCAGCATGGTGCAAATGGAGAAAATTTTTTCAGCATTCGTATTGGCCGAAACGTTTCCAAACCCGACGCTGGTCAAACTGCTGAGTGTGAAGTAAAGTGCAGTGACGTAGGCAGCCCCGTAGTCCAAGTCTGGCTTGCTGGCGTTGAGCGGTATATCGAGGCGCCGATTCAGTTCTTGTATCCAACCTGCGATTGTTGAAATGCGTGTTTAGCGTAGGTTGAGGGTAAAGCGTGAAAAAGATAAGACGCACCTGCGGGATTCAAGAATTCTTTGTTTCCGACGAAGAACCAAATGCATGCCAACCAGTGAGCAACCAGTGTGAACATGAGCATAAGAAGTGTCAAAATGATGGCACTGTATTGAGCATATCGGTCGATCTTCTGAATCAATCTTGCCAACCGCAACAGACGAGTCAGTTTCAGCAGATGAATCAGCGATTCCTAACCATCGATAAACCACGTGTAATGAATATAGGGCGAAAACGTCCACTTATTAAGTATTGAAACACGATGGAAGTTTATAACAAAATAAACACTTCAAATAAAATGATTTTTTAAGCATACACTTTATACATATTTTGAAAAGTTTTTAAATTTTGAATTTTGAAACGATAACGTCAAAGTGTTTTATTGCATATTCATTGCAAAGCTCATTTTACACGTCACAGTCAAATTTCATCAATTTCAACTGTTTTTCTGACGCCGGGCACGTTTTAGTGCTTTTGTTGTGTTTCGTTGTTTAACCAAAACACGAGAACGCGCACGGGCGTGTGTATGACATTAGAAAAACAGTTGAAATCGATGGAATTTGATTGAAAAAGTTCGAAGTTTGATGAACCCCCTTTAGTAGTATAGTATTGCAGTAAAAATGCCACAAGTTTAGGGGTAAAGTCGCAATGCCTCTTGTCAAATTTTATCTGGGAACATGCCTCATGACAAACGATTTAATAACTCGGAAAAGTGAAACGTACAAAAAATACTGTACGAAATTCTCCTTCTTTTGGTTTCTTTTTATTTCGTTCACAATTTACAACTCAACTCACAAACTCACGCACAAGTGAAGCTAATACAAATACTGTCGCTCCCTGTCTATATACTGTACAAATGCAACACCCTTACATTGGCTGATCAAGACCATATTGCACTAAATAACACGCTTGATTTATAGAATTTCAAATTCACATGAATGTGAAGGGGTGATGAACGTACAACGTTTTTTATTTCAATAGCAAAAAATAGAGATAACAGAATATGAAATCTTTTTAACTAAGAATTAAATAAGAAAACTTCACGCTTAACCCCTGTTAATATTAGAGCATATTTACAATACTGTAATCTTCTTTTTAACCAAATAATACCATTCTTCAAGGCGTGTAGAGGGTTTTACACATCAAACTTTTTCAATCAAATTCCATCGATCCCAACTGTTTTACTGACGTCATACATAAACATGTTGGGGGGGGGGCGTTTTCGTGCTGTTTCGTTTGACCAAAAAGCACGAAAACGCACCCGGACGTGTATGACATCGAAAAATTGTTGAGATCGATAAAATTTGATTAAAAAAGTTTGACGTGTAAAATGGATTTTAGAAACACATTTGAAAGACTTCACATCAAACTTGACACATTTTCTCTCTGTAAATATTGCCTGTAAAATTGCACTGTTCCAACATGTTTGAGATGAAAGTTATGTCAATTGAGACAGAAACCACGCTTAAAAGCGTGGTAAGGTCTCGGGCCCATAATAGTTTGCAATAATTTATATCCCCTTTTACATTTCAAGTACTGAGTAGAAAACGTTGTTAATGTCTCTTCAAATGTGTTAAATAAACGTTCATTTTAACAAGTGAATAATTCGATGTGAAAATAATCAAAAAATGGGTCTTTTGTAAAACAAATAAGTAATCGTTACCTTACTATACAAGTTGCAGGCGTAAAGCAAATCGAAAGGCAAAGCTGCTAGCAGGTCAACGACAAACCATTCTTTGACATAGTGAACAGCGATAGATTTGGGATTCGAAACGACCTCGCCTTTCTTGCTCACAAATGTTGTGCGAAAGTTTAATAAAATATCTAAAAAACGAAGACACCACAAAAAAAAAAAAAATTCAGAAATTTTAAAAAGTTGTCGTCAAAACAAAAATTTAAGAGAAGTAAGCCAACAACAACATGTAACTTACCGATCATGAAAACGGCTTCGACGACGACGTCACTAATGACGGACTGTTTATCCTGGCTATCGTGCGAAGGTATGACAAACGCGGCGTTGTAAGGTACGATGACAGCAACGTAGAAAGTGGCGACGAGGACCAACCAGTCCCAACACGTCTTGAACATCCCATAGTGCGAGAGAATGAATTTCGACTTCTTCACCGCCGCTGTTTTGTATTCTGGAAGTGCGTTCGTGTGCAACAGATTCTTTTGATACATAAAAACATATCCATATAGATAAAAAACAGATAGCTCGAATTCAACTAATACGATTGATTACACTTGTGAAATCGATAACAGAAAATCCCATCGGTCATCACGCTCGGAAAACCAAGGCAAGAAATCGAGCAAATCAAATTAGCCTAAGTTTGGATTTCTGATTTGCAGCCGACCAAATGGACTTTTCTGTTTACTATCGACGTACAAAGGTGACAATTGAACCAACAAAAAATATAAATTGTCGATAATAGGAAAAATATAGTGTGTGACAGCGAAGGAGAGAACAGTGCATTTGCATGGAGTTTTATAGAAAAAAGGTTTGAAAAGGTGGGTGATGAACGATTGAAAGAAGTTTTAAAATGCACGGTTCTTACCTCGTAAACTGTGTGCTATATGAAAAAAAAGGGGACAAAATAAACGCCATTAACGATGACAACTGTCGTTTTTTTCAACAACAACAACAACAACGTCTCTCCTTTGCTCAAATCAATTTCAAAATGATGACTTTTCATTTCTTTTCATTTCCCCTATCACACCAATTCCCAACGAATCTTCGACAAAATGTCGCGGTAATAATGTCGTCGACAAAAATGTCGCGTTACAAAAATGTTGCAATACACAAATGTCGCCATAATAAATGTCACCGTTTAAAAAAATCAGTAAAAACTATATTAGGGGTGGCCAAACCGCGGCTCGCGAGCCACATGTGGCTCTTTGACCTTTAATATGAAAACTATCATCAAAGTTAATATTAATAGAAAATACGAAAAATTTTCAAAACTGATGGAAAGCTGAGGGATTAAAGAAATTTCATGTCAATAAAATGATTTGTATGTTACAGTAAAAACGTGTGTGTAAATTTTGTTCGTGTCTTCTGGCTTTCGAACATTTGAAGTGTTTCAATGTGGCTCTTACATTAGGCAAGTTTGGCCACCCCTGGACTATAACCTAACCTAAACTCTAATCTAACCTTATCTAAACTCTAACGTAGTTTCCTTTAAGCAAACCTAACCTAACGCAGTCTCCTGTAAGCACTATCGAGTCAGCACAGATGATAACGCATGAAAATGTAATGTTACAAAAATGTGTACAGCGAAATTTTTGTACAGCGACATTTTTTTACACACACATTTTTGCACAGCGACATTTTTGCCACGACATTTTTGTCGACGACATCATTACCACGACATTTTGACGTGATACGATTCCCAACTGGCGCACACAGGGTTGTGAAACCACTCGTCTATAACGAATCGTACATTTTTATGGTTGATCTGAACGCTGGAGACAATGTAAAATTTAGTATTGTGGAAAGTCATATTACAAATTCTCAGGTAACCGGCATCTATTTCAGATTTTAAGACAGTGGCGAGTTGTGCGTGTTTAATCGTAAATACAACGATGTCAACAACAGGGTCCTAAGTATTAACGTTTTATTTATATCCGATTTAACAAAATATTATAAAAACTATAGATAGATAGGCACTTGGAATTTACCGACTGGCCTTACGGTTGTGTCATTTAGCCCTCAGAATTTATTAAATAAAAAAATTCTGGAATGATGAAGTGAGGATGGTGAAGATGGAATAGAGTTCTATGAAGTAAGAAAAATGGGAGCACCTCGAGAAAACCTGCCCTCCCCGTGATGTCAGATCCCATACTGAATCCACATGGCACGAGCGGAAACCATGGTTGATAAACTATAGTGTTAAACTAAACCTAAACAAACGATCGTAAGATGTTCTTGTTTAGGCTCATGTTGCTTCACGACACGAGGCTAAATAATCACGGGTTTTACCATAACAACGTAAGTACACAAAAAGAATTCCAAATATATAGATAAGATAAATAGATATAGACAATGATCTGAGTAATTATAGAAAGTAATGTAAACCCAGTTTGTTCTAGGTGGCTACGCCTTCCCTCTCAAACCTTCTTATATTTTAGGTTTTGAGCCGATTTTGAATATAAATTTAACAAAATTGTCAATAGGCGGTGCGTGCAACAGTCAAACAGAACAGAAATAATGTTTATAGGCAAGGCAAGCCCACTACAGTGTTTTTGCACGAAGCATAATAATACTTGAATACTAGCTCATGTTGCTTGGCAACATTTGTTCATTGTTTTAATCCCATTTATACTCATGTTGCTTCACAACATTGCTCTCAACGTTGAGAGAAGCTACATCAGCAACAGTGCTTCGGCATTAAAAATAATACTGAAACTACAACGTTTACTATGACACCTTGTTTAAGTTTCACTACAAAATGACTCGACAAGCCCGAAACAGAAGATTCGGGTATACGAGTCTAAAAAAAAAGATGCCGCTACAACAAGTTCATAACATTTCCACAATACTACATTCTTTTTAAACAAAACAAAACACAATTATAAATTGTTTATTCTTGCGTTTTGACGATACTTACATTATTGATTTTCAGCTTGCTTTTGATTTTGTCCTGCTTGTAATGGCCCGATAACTGGTACAACACGGCTCGGCTTCTTCTCCGTTGGTTGTTGTAAGACGGTATACCGCTCTCAGGGTCCAAATTACCATTGGCATCTACAAATAGCAGAAATTCAGATTAAGAAAACTGTCACAAAAATATTACATTTACTGTTATAAATATTTTTGTTGACTTTTTGGCATCATTGCGTTAGTATCGAACCGAAAACAACTAAATCGGATTTGTATTGGCAGCCCGCTTCAGAGTCGAGTATTGGCAAGCTCTATGTTGGCACCTTCAAAAATCGACATCCGCATTTGTCAATACCGGAATGCTTCTTTTATTCGTAAATTTTTATTTCACCAAAAAGTTGAACTTTTTGTGTTTTTCATTTCCATTTCCTCAATTTCGCCTTAAAAAGCAAAATTTACGACACTGAAGAGATTTCCTGCACAAACAGAAAATGTAGGTGCTGAACTTGAACTGGTTTACGGTTCGTTATTTAATTTCAGTACGGCACTATTGGGTTAAAAGTCCGTTCCGCTTGTGGCGCTACTTGTTTTTGTGATTTGGAAGTTGGCATGTGCGATCGGACGTTGTGTGACCACTGTGGTAATAATTAATTTTGAAAAATAAAAGAATGCAATTTAATTTTATGACGACAAACCACTAGATTAGGTGTCAATTTCAGTTTGAGCGGAGACTCACCTAACCTATTGACATGTCGTGACCTTAATATGATTTTAATATGGTTTTATTCAGGACCATTGCACATTAATTATAAACACACTTTGATCGATCACACGCCAATAGCCAAGGTCAAAATTTTTGGTTGTGTTTAGCACCACAAGCGGGACGAGCAGTTAACCAAAACCGAGCATTTATTTATAAATAAAACCATTAGAAGATTTCCAAACAACTATTTTAATTAATGTGAAAAATGTTCATCTGTTTTATTGATTTTGGGAAAAATATGTTTGCTGGCTGCTACCTGATGGCCATATTATGTAGGCCTAGGCCTACTCAATATCATCAATTTCACATAGGAACATGAAACAAAACTTTCACATTTTTATATGAAGTTAATTGACCAGTCACAATGTTTAATCCAAGTAAAACAACTTAAAACGTATTGTGCAATATATATCTCTATAACTATCATCTCTATAACTAAAAGACTCCAATCTGCGTGCATGCGTGAGTGCGTTCCCACTTTTTTATTATTATTATTATGCTGCGTTTATTATCAGGGTGAAAGAAAGGGGAAAGTGTGTGTGTAGTTACATTTGTGACTAGGCGGACCTAGTTGAATTCCTAAAATCAACGCACAAACTGTCGAATCAAACTCAAACACTGTCAGTTTAGCGTTCGACCAATGTAACCCAACATTGTCAACTTTTTTATTTTTATATACATTCTGCTTTTTTAAAACATTAAAAAACTGAAAGCAGTGTTTTTTGTATTTAAAAAAAAAATTACATTTTCAAAAACCATTTTTATGTTTTAGATTAAAAAGTTTTCTGTCGCCTACTGACAATTGATGAAACTACTTCCACACTTCTCAGGTAGATCCTACCTACATCATTGTTTGATAAAACGCACATTTTACAATACGCCAAGTACTGTAGTATTAATAGTACATCAAAATAAATGGATTGACCATGATAAGATAATGTCTGTTCTAATAATATATGAATAGCTATTCGAATTGGCTCTAAAACAGATCAACGACACACAATTTGTGAATGAGGATAGTGCAATTTTCCAAGAATCCTGAAATTCAAGGTTTCGTAACTTACCATTGGGATACATTTCGCATATCTGCATGTCCGACATTCTGGTGTGAGTGATGTCTTTGTGAGAGGCCAAAAACAACACGACTTCCCGCTTTTCGTTCTTAATCGGTACGATGTCGAGCAAACACCAAAATGGAGTTCCTGCAAAACAAAAAAGTAAAAGTTAAAAATCGCAATTTCTGTACATATTAATGTCAATTTGCAGATAGCAATTATCGTTTTGTAAAATTGTCGATAGATGGCAATATTCAACCGTTCCACCTAATGACAACTTCACGAATTTCTATTTTCGCCGGGCATATGAACTCTTTAAGGAACAGTAACTTGCAGAATATTTAAATAGTGTAATGATATTCATTCACATTTAGTAGTTAAATAAAGCTTAATTACATATAGTATATCGATAATTCAAATTCGACGCTTTTGAGAACGTGAAACACAGTTAAGCACCAGTAAGAAGAATTTTCTAACTGGTACGTTCACAACATCAAATGATTTAAAGCTATAGTTGCTCCAACATTGGTCTTTTGCAACTAGTTATGTATCCCCCAAGTGGACACTCGAGGACTTTTGGTATAGTCCTATTGAACCTAAGAAGCATAACCGCATGGTTTCTACGTTCGTTTTTATCCGTCAACTTACCATTTTTCTTGTAAAACAAGACCTCGAGCTTGAGTTCCGCTTTGCTTTCCAGAGCCTTGTCGATTTCGATCTTGTGCTCGTCTTCGGTGTCCGTTCCGTACAAAAACTTGCAGTTGCATCCCTTCTGCATGATCTGGGCACGTGCAAAGCCGGTGAGTTCGCAAAAGCCATCGGAACAATAAACGATTGGGAAGAGAGTCGGAACTTGCGCATTGCCCAGCACGAAATTGCTATCTGAAACGAGAGAAGCCCAACAACAGATCAGATTTCTCGATAGTTTCATTGAAAACCAAACAATGCACTGATTGACCCGGTATCGGGGGCAAAAGGGATTTGAATTAAAATTTAAGCTGACATGTTTAGATTGCAGATGGAAAATACTCCACCGTAAAACCATTTCGACGAGTGGCATTTGCCTAGGGGTAACTAACCTTTGATCAAAAAGCGTTATTCCAAGACTCGTGCGTTGAAATGCATACGCATTAAAAGGTTTTGTTTTTATTTATTGCATTCAGTCCGCGTGGACCAAAATAACACCAAATACAGTATTAACGCCAACAAAATGTTAAACGTGTGAGAAAACGCTAAAAACGTCGTGTAACATTCCTTTAGTGACACCACTTATTTCTGCTACGTAGAATGTCCTTTAAAGAAGTTAAGTGAAGAACGTGGAGTCCATTTAATGGCATCGCGTTATTTAATCAGCAATTCAACACGGAAGTTAATATAGTTTTTAAAGTACACACTTTAACTTTCCCGCATGACATAGCGTAGCTTTCCTGCATAACACATCGACAACTTTATAGTGCTTTCCTGCCGAGCACAGCGCATTGCTACACCTTTAAAAGGCTTTCCAGCATAACAATCATCTGAGAAGCAACTAAACATAGCCGTATTTATATATATATATATTTCTCTTAAGTATGCACGACGTATGCAAAATCCACGCAAGTTTACTATAGCAACCAGGGTAAACAATGACATCCACGGAAAGCAATCGCCGCCGGTAGGTGGCGTATGTTAATCAGGAGAATCATCTAGTATTATATATGTTACTGCCAAAGTCCGAAGTTGGCCAAAGTGGGTAATGGCCAGCCAAATCGGGAAGTAGCCAATATCACTTAATATTGACTGGCCAATGTTCGATCTTGTCT
>JAQIWH010006751.1:0-12386 GCA_034695005.1 Cryptops parisi
TTTCCATAGTCTATGGAAAAGAATATGGAAAAACACGTGAGTATGCGCGATCCCTGATTGGTCCGCTCGGCTGTAATAGATTCAACGCTGAAAGACGAGGGTGACTTCGAGTTATAGTTAATATCCTAATACCTATCCACCTACTTTCTCTAATGAAAAGAGGCAGATGCGTTTTGACACACAGCACGTAAAACTGACGTACCTAAATCCATACTTCGTAAGAAATTTCATAATATGGAGTCTTTTGTGCCCGAAACCAAGTAGATTTTCAAAGGGTGTACAGTTTGTATATCATGGTATTTGTATATCATTTTTCAAATTACATTATGCTTAAAATAAAGTGTATATCTCAATTTTTAATTTATTATGGGAATTCCAAGTGATTTGAAAAGTATTACATAAAACGTTGTGGAGTGTAGGTATCACAGTCGAGAACCAGATACAGTAGTTATTTCCATTGCAAAGCTTACAACAAATAGATAAAACCACAACTATGCTAAATGTGCTGGTCTTGTTACCTGACGTGATAATTATTAATTGCTTGATATCAATTTTGTGATTTTCTTCATCATAAATGTTTCATATCATTTTGACATTTTGATTATCCTCTCTTTCTTAAAAAGATTGTAGGTCGTGTAATCGGGCATCTTTTGTACATGCAAATGCTACATTTAATAGGCTTCAGTTTGCTAGCATTCACTTAATAGAGATGCCAGCGATTTGTACGTCACCTCTAGCACTGACTTCGTTAATTGCATGGTAAGGCAATCGGTGAGCAAAGGTACCAAAAATGCTATTGTTAACTCGTATCACAAATTGACTCTCTTCGCAACAAAAAGTGATATCGAATGGACATCCACGATTAAATGGAAATGTTGAAGTTGCCTCTTCACTGCTCCATCTTTTGTTGATCTTTGATGCCAATGTTGCTGAATTCGCAACAGTCCCGAGACGTCCATGTTGAGATCTGCCATGCCCGAATCCTTTTTTGCCCTCACGGCGGCGGTGTTGATTGAAATTGACTCTTAGTCGCACATGAATATTTTCAGGTTTACATCTGGCTGATGATTGGCTAAGTAGTGCAATGCTGAATCTAAATGTAAAGTTTTCTTAAGTATTGCACATTTTTACAAATATTACGTACTTGGTTTTGTGTTTAAAAGTTCATTGAATATGAACTTATTCAGGGTGAAACTTGTTGTAGTGACGTGGTTAGAAAACATCAAAATGACAATATATTCAGAAATTAATAATTTTGTAAGTGTGCATTGTCTCTGATTTTTGAATTTTGTTTTCTTGGTCTATGCGAACATAAATTGTACTTGGAATTAATTCACATACCTTTCAGCGGATGGTGAAATCCTTCCAGAAATTAAAATCATCTTTCCTGCTGCTAAGGCATCTGAGAAGGAATAGGTGAAAGCAGTTTTCTAGGAAATGAGCAGATTTAAACTTTGTTTAAAAAAAAAACTATTTGTGAAATATACAGTCAATACATACAGATTCCGTGCTGTTCACGGGGGTAAACGTTGTTGCTGGTTGGTGCTGGTGCTGGTGCGTTGTTGTTGTGGCTTCATACATTGAAGCCGATGGGAAAGCTTCGTATGGCGGTGGTGGTCCACTTGGTGGAACACATATTGGAACACCGATTTGTGGATTGGACGGATATGTTTGATACGGATAAGGTTGCTGCAATGAGTCAAGTTGTCAGGAACCAATATAGAATACGATTGTTTACTGAATTTTGAACTTTGAACTTTACCTGCAACATTGGAACCTGAACGTTCATATGACATATGTCTCCGGAAATGTGCAGTGTTTTGATTTCTTGAATGGGAATTCGATGGTTGTAGGTGATAAAAGGTTTCTTGTCAACTTCGACCTAATGGTTTCAATGTGAATGTGAATGTGTGTTATTCATTACAACAAATGTACGGTACTGCACTTTGTTTGACTTCACAGCAAGTCTTTGCATGATAATCTTTAGCACAGCACATTCTCAGTATAATGAGATTATTCGGAACGGTTTTTTTTAATGCGCCCATGGATCTGACACCCGTGGGCGCATGTTTTCTCGGGGTTATCCCGTTTCCTCTTGCATCATGAAAATTCACTATCGTCACTTTCATCATTACCGTTCCTGCTTTTCTTAGTTTAAGTTTATGTGAGGGCCATATGACATACCTTGATGGCACTCAGTGTAGTCCTTAAACCTTAAATATTTACCTACCTACACAAATATAATATGACCTGGACGGAACACTAAAAAGCATTACCCCATGATGTTGCTAAGTTAAGAATACTGTACATTGAATGTTAATGTTTTCAGTCATGCAAAAATAACCACATAAAATAGAATAAGATAATCTAATTTTTCATAAGTACATTTTTTATATGAACGATTCCTTAAGGACTATCTACTACATGAAACAAAGTTAACTCGTAATTGGTAACGTCTTTGAGTTGAGTAAAGTAAAACTTAAGGTTTTCTTCCTTACCTGGAAATATGCTTCTCTCACTAAGATATTTATAATAAAAGGAATATTCTGAGTGAAAGGCATTGATCCTGCCCCTTCTTCACTACCCCAACATCCATGTTGAAAAGTATTCCTAGCGACATAACCCTGGTTATACCTAGGGTTAAAATGAAACGCAATGTCTGAACGCTTGCATCCTTCAGTTACTGGCCCGAGAGCTAGGTTGATGGTGAACCTTTAAAATGGATAGGAATTGGTTGTCAATCTGAGATGATTACAACATCTGTAGCCTCAATGAGGATATTAAAAATGTATTTTGTACATTTTTGATCCTGGCCATGAAATTCCCTGAATGACGAATTCTTGTCCTGGTTGGATTTCGTGGTAGAAATTTTCGAACCATGGTACAACCTTTTCCATAGAATACAAGCAAACAGTTATTATGACAATAAACGTAGCTATGGTGTATAATTCACTGAAGATAGACCAGAACCAAAAATAGTGATATATAGTCTATAGACAGCCGAAAAACTAGGGCATCACACGGCGTCTAGGGCATTCTCAAAAGTTGACACGTCAAATTAGAATAACAAAAAATAATAAAATAAATAAATAAAATTGAGTAGGCCTATATAAATAAATTTTGAAGAGATTGTTCCTTCTCTGTCTCAATGTGTGCTTCTCATGTGGAAAAAATGCTGGCCCTTTCGGTGGGATTATCAGCTGCAGTTTTGGTACTGATTGGAATTTTGATATAGACTACTAGGCTTATTATGTGCGATTATGTAAGGTTTGAGTAGAATGTAACCCTCGCCAAAATTGAGGATCTTCTTCACTGAAATTATAATACAGATAACAACAAATAAAGATATGTAGGCTATTATTATAAGATCATACTCACAACATTGCTAAGTGATTTTGTGGTATACATTGTCAGAATATTTCCTTTAATTAGGCTGGAATATTGCGTTGCAGCAAACGGAAACTAAACGTCGTATTCGGTATTCATAATGGAAGTTACAAAAAATTAAATGATAGCTTATCTTATCTTTGAACAAACTTTATTGTACTCGGCAAGCATACAAATGATAATGAGCGACAAAACATAACTGTTGCAAATGCCTGTAAGTAAAATATTAAAACCTTTTTATATGAGGTGATCCGACAAGGGTGAGGTTACAAGTGTTTAAAAAATTTTTAATCGCAGGTTGATTCTTAATTGAGAATGGGCCAAGTTCATGTGTGTTACAGTAAAGAACGCTCTCAAAACGTTGTACTATTTGCTACTAGATGGAGTTTGTTGGTTGATTGGTAATAGTTTCACTTTTCACTGGTTGGTTTCACTGGTTGGTTTCACTTGAATCTGAAGTCTGTATTAGTATTCAGTATTCCAAAATCCTATCTTATGCTCCCGTGCTACAACACGGCTCTACTTCTAGTAACAAAATATTTCATATCTCGAGTAATATTTAAGGTGATTATTGTCAAGAAAAGACACTCGTAAATCAAGCAATCCTATCTAAAATAGCTTACATTAGCTTACATGTATTACAAATTGTAAATGAACATATCGCTTTCAATATCAATCTCGAATGTAATTTTTAATACTACATGTACTACAATTGCGCAGCTACCATGAATTTGCATAGTAAATTAGAAACAAAAATAACATTTTAATATTTTTTAAATATTGACACAGATGAAAACCTTATAAATGTTTCACCTGCAAAGAGAGCTTCAGTCGTGTAGATGAGTTGAAAAAGAGTTCGCAGAGGTGAAAAATTATATTAATGATCTACTTGCAAAAGGAGCTTCACTGTTGCTTATACAACCCCTGGAAAAAGTATGAAATCACTACACGAGACTAGCACAATCGTAACTTTGACCAGTTATAAAAGCAATTTGAATTCTAGTTTGACAAGAATGAAAATTATCACGACGTAGAGCATCCTTTTGTTGTATAAATACACATTGGCAATAAACAGGATGTACAAAATGCTCGTTGTAAGAGCACTTGACGCAAACACTATGATGAAAAAAGTATAGAATCACTTTCGTTGCAGAAAAATAGTGTGAAATCACATAACGGTAGAGTATGTTTACACAAGGTAAATACCACGTATGAAAGCAGTAATTCAATACATTAATGGACCACTTTTGTCTAGGAACCTATGTCTTTATGGAATTTCTTAATTTTGTGTGGCATTGGTCACTGGTGTAATTAAATAATGGCAATCATCTTCAATGTGCATCCAGCATCTTTTGGTGGCTTGCTTCAACTCTTCTTTGGTTGTAGGCTGTTCCTCAACCACATATTTACCAAACAGTGGCACTGGATTCACGCTGGGGCTGATTATTATGGAAAAACATGTTTCATATATGGGCCTAGTGCCACCAATAGACAACTTATACCTACCTAAAACGTACATATATCTTCAAAATTGGTCACCTAATAGGTGACAATCAATGTGTTGCTAAATTCCTCTTTTGCCATTTACTCAAAACTATGAATTGTTACATGCAACGTTATTCCGGGCAAGCCTTCAATTATACAATAAGACTTAAACAAACTACATATTTTTTCTTTTTTATTAGGTACCATATATAATCCGTGTTTTAATAACAATGATGATAACGGATCTACAATTGATATTCAGATCTGTTGAATATTCCAACGGGATATCCAACAGATCACAGCTTGACATATTCTAACAGATCACAGTTTATTTTGATGACATTCTTCACACACACCTACTGTATTTGTAACTATTAAATTAAGCTGCCACTTGTGTGCTGTAATATTTCCATGATTAATGCAAGTTTTTTTATTGAATTAGTCACATCGTCTTCACTTCTATTTCTTGATGGACTGCACAACTCATCAATAAATCTAAATAAAATACTCTGATTAAACACACCGTACCTTCACATATATGCACTAACAATGATACAGTGAATGCTCGTTTATCGAGCATCAATTGAGTGACATTTATTTTATAACAACATTTTCACATAAATTTCTATTGCAACTCTTCTTGTTTTTATAGGATAACATAAGTTTTTATAAATTCCCAACATTTTTTGCTCGCGATCTAAAATGTTTAAAGTGCATGTACTTGGCGGCCCAACATTGTCACTTTAAAACAAACAAAAAGTGAAAAATAAAAACCCGACATAGTGTGAATCTACATTTTCTCATCTTTGATCCTCAAATTTAGTGTAGACATTTTATCAAAAATCTTTTGCAATCCAAACTCGAGTCGCGACCTTGAGGAAACCAAGGGGTTACAGTTTGATACTAGACTATGCATGCAACTATGCACTGAGCAATGTGTGCCACATACTTGACTCAGCCTTAGCATCGTGCTTTGTTTTCAGTTGGCAATAAGTTTCAAATGCTAGAAGTTTTTAATTGTCAAAATGATAGGTAGTGATTTGCCAACGTGATTCGTATTGTATCAAGTTCCCCCTACAAATTAATGAACAATTGTAATCGTTGCTGAAATTGGGATAATTACATAAAACCACTTGGCAGTATGCAAATTTCAATTTAGTTTGAAATTTTGAATTGACCTGTATACATATTTGACTACAATATGTATACAGGGTGTTCATAAAAGGTCTGGTCAAATTTTAACTACAGATGCTATGCATTAAAACAAAGTGAACTACCCAGGATCCGGAAATGCTTCTCTTCCGAGATAACATAGAGGGTGAAGTCATATCTATGCACAGGGCTGTTGTCTCGTGTCTTATAATCATTGTAAGTGTGCAAATAAATATGCATTTTCGGAGGACCCATCTTTACGTATATACCATGTGGAACTTACATCTAGGACATGACACTGATTCAAAATGTGTAGAGTCAATACCATACCAGTAAACTTGGAACCATCACTTTTGTGATCGCCACATCCCCGGATATTTGCAGACATTTTACGAGTTGGAGAGGCATTCGATAAAGGAACGAAAAAACTGGTCTCCCATCCACTTCAACCTGTTAAGGAACTTCATTCGTATTGATCGTATATAATGTTTTGCTGGTTGTATTTACACTTACATCAAAGCGGTCGTTTTTTGCCACAATTTTGATATTGAAGTGCACTCCTTCAGCGAAAGGAAAGCATCCTGAACTTTCTTCAGTTTGCCAGCTTCCCTTCACAAGTGTGTTTCTAGCAACCTGGCGTTCTTTGTAACGAATCCTACCATGAAATGCTATGTCCGAGCGATAGGACCCTTCAAGAATTGGTCCTACGGCTAAATTGAAGGCAAAGCTAATAATAGAAGTGGTATTATGTAAAACATATTAAATTAGTATCAGATTAAGGGAATGTCAGATTTAATTTACGAATTCTTACGATTCAGAGCCACTCTGCGAGACACCTTCGATAGAAATTTCCTGCCCTACTGAAAGCTGTTGATCCAAAGTTTCTACCCATGGAATGTTCTGCAAATTTGACCAATACATAACGATTTTTTACTCAATTTTAACCCAGTGGATTGTTTTACTCATAATCCAGCATGTTTTACAGTGCATTATGGATTGGCTACAGACATGAGAAGTTGGAAAGAAATATACAGCAATTATGTCTTGAATTTACCAAAACATAGTGTTACGTTGATGGTCAATTTTCATACTGCACTAAAACATGAAATTGCAATTATAGATAAATAATAATAAAGCCATTTCCGGGTTTCATAATGGACTGGTTATTACCTGTAGTTTTGAAGCATGCAACTTGCTTATTCGTACACAAGTTGTGAAGTATACAAAATGCCATATACACTGTATGACAAATTCGACAAACAGCATCATGCTCAAAATTTTGAGCAACATGTGCTAGGATGCAATAATTTATACCAAATGTATTTTTCTTTTCTACAGTTCATGCTCCATATTCATTATAAACTAATAAAAACGTTTGGTAACCAGTTGAATTGTGTGCATCCAAGTATTGCAATTTGTACCGAAGTGCAGCTTGGCAGGACTTCTGAAATAACTCTCATAGTCCGGATAAGTTTGCTTTTTTTGATACTAGAGACTATAGTATATAATTTTTAAAGAAATTTGTAAAGCAGAAATTATCTGTATTTTTCTTGCATTTCAGCTGATGATAGTATACAGTACCATTCAGTAAAAAAATATATATTCTAGTCTTGTGGAATTGTGAGAAGGTGGATATAATATTTGTTTGACGGAGAACAATCATCTGGAAAGATCTCATGCTACGGTACAGTGAAATGAGAATCCACTTACCGGATTGTTAATCGTTTTCACACCAAGCATGTTTGATGCCTGCAAAATGGAAAGATGAATATTTCAATACTGTAAGAGCTTGTTTATATTAAAAAAGTATCATTTATTTGGTAAAAGTTTGATGCTGTACGAAATAGGACATAATTTTAATTTAAGGATAACAAGACATGTATAAACTTTGTATACCTGTGGATGTGGAATGCACACTCTTCTCACCGCTACATCTCCGACAATTTGCATACATTTGATAAGCTGAATGGGGATGCGATGGTTGTACTTGATGAAATGTCTTCCATCCACTTCAACCTGTTAATATAATCGTTGAACGTAAACGTTTGCTATGGGATTTTTTTTTTTTTGTATTAGTTTTGTGCTCACTCACATCGAAACAGTCAGTTTTGATGAGAATTTTGATAGCAAAATTCACTGTCTCGGCAAAAGGGAAGCACCCTGGACCTTCTTCACTTTGCCACTTTCCTCCTCTTAATGTATTTCTTGCAACTTTACGTTCATTGTACCGTACTTTGAAATGAAAGGCTATGTCCGAACGACCAGATCCCTCAAGAACAGGTCCCAGAGCTAGATTGATGGCGAATCTAACCACAGGAAAAATGCATTAGCAAGACTAATCTGGAAATTGTTTGATTAATTTTAGTTTACAAAACCGATGAAAGTGGAAAATTGATAACTGAATATAATTCACTCTTTAGATCCCTGTTGAGACACTCCTTCTACGATAATTTCTTGTCCTGCTAGAAGTCCAGCAGCGAATGTTTCCACCCATGGAACGCTCTAAAATTATAATGACATTCAAAACACTTTAATCGTATCGATTCTTGTCTGAATATTTTATATGTACAGTGAAACTTCTCTAAAGCACCACCTCTCAAAAAGTCCGGAACGTATTTTTAACCCACTGATTTAATACTACTACTAATAATAAGCTTACCTGGCTTACCTCCCTCAAGGAACACTATTCTAATGTCAAACAGGTAATGTAATGGTTTTTTAGTTTTAAACTGTTTTTACCAGTTTAACAAGTCATTTTTAACGACAATGATTTTTTTTCACTATTTTAAATGATTCAGTCTTATGGGGTCAGAGTACAGCACAACTTCACAGGCTGATAGTAAGTCTTGTTGTGTCGTTGCCGACTCCACCACCTCTCTCCCACTAAACGATTCATTAGTTTTCCGTTTTGCATTGTTTTACAATAAAGTATTTCTTGTTCCTCTTTATTTTTATTATTTCTCAATGTTGTGGAATTGCTTCCGCAAGTAATAAATACTCTCCCCAGACAACCGCCAACTAGTCTTTGGAAGCTAGTTTTACAACACGGTAATTGAATGTTATGTAAGTAGTAAAATAGCTTAAAATACAGTACGTATTAACACTAAGTTGTATACTGATGAAATACCAACAAACGTGCCACAAATACCAACAAACGTATGAAAACTAAATTTTTATCTTTACTAATGAAACTACAGTTTAAAATAAAACGTTTGAAATGTTACAATTTTTGGGTTTCTTTAGAAAATGCTGTTTAAGGTGTATAGCGTTCAAAACTATTGTTTTTAACTGTACTCCCATTCGGGGACAACCTCTCTGAAAGACCACTTTTTCATGGAACCGGTAGTCCGCTTAGAGAAGTAAGTTTCACTGTACTTTTTATACAGTGGACCCTCGTTATAGCGCTGCTCGCTATACCGCGCACTCGGTTATAGCGCGGGCGATGTTCGCGATAAGTAAATTTATTGTGTTGCCACCGCGCTGCTCGCTATAACGCGGTTCACCTTATAACGCGGGTGTTCTTTCCCGCCCGACATGCGCGTTATATCGAGGGTCCACTGTAGTTATTAAGAATGAGTAGACCTATGCTGCCGTACTGCGAAACATGGTTTGCTGGGACAGCTTCCATGTGGTCAGACCAGCTGCTGTGAGCGTTTGTTCGCTCAATGAGCGAATTCGGGTTTTGCACCCGTATATGTTAGAGATAGATAGTATTGTACTTGCAATTTGTGTTGTGCAATTTGGATTCATGTACATTCTACATGATAGATAGTTGGAGGCTTAATCCGAATACTGTATGTTTATTGAGTTGTTTCATATGTTACTCATCTATTCAACGCTAAACATTAATGCCTTCCTGTTGTTGCTGAATGGTATAAAACACATGCTCTCCAAACAAATGGAAGTGAACTACTGTGAGAATAAAGAATTTTCTCATGGATGTAACTTTGACAAATCTAAAAATAAACAGAACTCGAGTTTACTACAAAAGGCAACTTGAGCTGTATGAAGTTTATGATGATTTTTATTAAACGAACAAGAGTTTCAAAAGTTTTGTCAGACAGTTGGTTTACTAAGCAACTATTTTTATTACACACACTATATGTGTGTATTATACTCATACTGTGTATAATATAGACATACATTTATTTATGTTTATTGGATGTTTGAAGCTTCAGCGATATTTAAATGTCAATCTAATACAAATCTAACAACCCCTGCTAATATAACTCCTGTATACTTCACATGTACGTATGCAAGACCAGTATGTAATAAAGACACCATAAGTATCACTTACAAGATTGACGATTTGTTTCACTCCTGACATCTTTGAACAAGTGGTCTTGTGCAGAATCCCCCAATTCTTTATCCTCTTTTATATCGAAACATTAGATAACGATTTTACCATTTCTATTTGCTGATGTAAGCATGTTTGCTTTTACTATAGATAACCAAAAATTGGTGGACTATCCTACTTAATAAAATGATAATGTAACTTCGTCCACAGTGAATGTCTCCATAGCAACAAGTAACAACGCCAGTCACCTTTGAAACAGAGTGGTTGTTGCTACCTGCCCTGCCATTGGCTAATTCCAAAAGCCAAACTGTTGAATCAAACTCATAGTGAACATTTGGGTGGATAGCATTCCGTAAATGCTTCGCACATGCACACACACACATGCCGTTTATCTATTAGCAATTAGCGTTCTGTCGTATCCTTATGGTTGTCGTTACACAAGTTTATTATACTGAAATATGATTGTGAGCTAATGGGTAGTCGGTAGTCTAAAAAACAGTCCTTCATAGTCCATTAAAATATTTGTATGAATTGAAATGCTTCATGATCATGATTAATTCCTCTTTCCCTGGCTATTGCAGTATCATTGGTTTTCAGCACTTCTTTATTCTTTTATGGAAGTCTTGTTAGTTTATGATTAAACAATGGTTTCGATGCAGTCTTTTCATTTTCATTGGCTAATGCTAACAAAAAATAATTACTGACAGTGGATCTGCAAGTACCATATAGATGGTTGCAGAACAACTTTCAAAGATTATTTTGGAGTGTCTTATTACAAAGCTCGAGCATTGGGCTTGAAGCACATACGCTGCTCCTTTGCATCCTTGAGATCTAGTTAATCAACTGTGAACGCTCAAACATTCACTTCACTGGAGTTGAGTTCAGTACATGATGTAACTTGTTTGTAACATATCCAAACTATACTTTCTGCTATAAGTTATATCATTGTTTGTCGGTTTCAATATTTGGATACATGCAATTCAACCAGTGATTAGCCCGGGTTCATTTTCTGCTTCTGTCATGTGGCTTGTGGACTCAGTCCGGGGTCTGACATCATGGGGGCAGATTTTCTCCTGGTTTTCCACTTTCCTCCTACATCACCCAATTCCATAATCATAAATCTTCATCTCATTATCATTCTCATGGTTCTTCTGATTTACTAAAGTTAAAATCAAAGTACAGTACCAACGTACCTAGTTCACTCACTGATTTTCTTGATATCACTTTGTATATAAATCACTAGGATTGCAATAAATACCGGTAGCTATTTGCATGAATTATGTTTCGATGTTTGATTCAGTTGTTATTTTTTCAGATTACGTCAATGACAAGCCGTAGAGGTGATTTGTCCAAAATGAAAAGCATCATTGCAGTTTGATGCACCTACAATTGGAGGTATGTACAATACAATGCTCTTACTCATTATTTAAAAAGAATTTTTCATTCTTTTTAAATAATTCTTGTTTTGGTTACCATTAGTTGTTTTTTTTTGAGGGGGGAGAGCTACATTAATACAAAAATTTTCAACCACCACATCTTTAAAAAAAGGAACAAGACTTTTCAGTGCCAAGTGATAACAGCAAGGCATGAGATCAAACACTGCTTAAGCAAATTATTGATAATAAAGGTAACCAACGAACCTTTAAACTTTCAAATCGAAAGTGTATTTATGGTTATTATGATTAATTACCTTTCCACTCAAAAGATTGTCTCACGTTTACGCCCTACTGATAAACTATGATAAAAAGCAATTTAAGTGGTAGAAATAACTAATCTTGTGGTTATCGTAAACACTTTGATATAGTAATCTCTTTTTTTCTGATGATTCAAACCATGCCGACAAAAAACATAGGATAGGACAAAGATGTTCTATATTATTTTGCATTGATAGAATCTTCAAATTAAATGCTTGATTTAATTGTTATGAAATGCAAAATCTGCCTCCTCCTCCTCCTCCTCACCAGTTATGTTTCTATAGAAACAACCGGAACGA
The DNA here is from genome assembly GCA_034695005.1 of Cryptops parisi. Lineage (NCBI taxonomy): Eukaryota > Metazoa > Arthropoda > Chilopoda > Scolopendromorpha > Cryptopidae > Cryptops > Cryptops parisi. Next base: position 12,315 of record JAQIWH010006751.1, read on the forward strand.
AACGAAATAAAAAATAAATACTCTAACTGTAACGAATATTGAGTTGAATGAATAAATAACTGTAACGAATAT
>JAQIWH010006752.1:0-12385 GCA_034695005.1 Cryptops parisi
TATAGTCGGTTCGTAGGCAACAAATTCGGTAAGGTAACTGGAACGTCACACCATATAGGAATGCCATACACTGTATATTTATTGAGTTAATTTCAACTTTAACAATGGTCACAGGTATTTTTTATAATAACTGTGTGACCTTTATATTATTTTTCTAATACCTTTTTAAAATTTGTTTCTAATATCTTTTTATAATTTTTAAAAATATCTTTAATCACAAAAGCTCACAGGTATTTTTTTAGGTTATTTTACACAAAAAATTATAAAAATTAAAAAAAAATAGTTATTCATAGTTAGAAATGTTGGTTAACTTGAACATTCGTTGGAGTGACCAAAGCAGCGCAATAAGAATACCCCCCCCCCCCAGATTAGGCTTTACTGTTCAACACCCTTGCGAAGCACAGAAGCTCCAACCAAGCTGCAACTTTTTCTTGAAAGAGCTTTGATGGAAGTACCAGTCCAAATTAAACAATTTTGAAACAAAAACACCTGAAAAATAAGTTGACGTTTATGTTCAAATTCACTCAAGTTGTCAAACTTGAACATATTTCACCTTCCATTGGACAGTAGTATTGAACCGAACCATGTCCTGCACTGGATCGTGTTCAAATCTCGAGGATCCACTGCATTCAAGTTTAAGATTCACGAGATCACGACACTTAAAAATAATAGGTCGCTCAAGACCAGAAATAACCAGTCTTACATTTTATTTAACATAAGAAAAAAAATATAAAGAATCCTTAAATATTAAAAATTATTTTGTAATTTTTTTCAATTCATTCCTAATTATTGATCGATTTCCAAATTTTCCACTATAGATACCTCTCAAAGAAGAAATTAAACATGAAATGAAGTTCATCATGGACTGTGGCACGTCAACCAAGCCCGTGTCGAAAACGGAAGCTGATAACGAGAATGACAATGAAAACGGAAATGCAATTCCACTTCAGGATTTTGAAGAAACGTAGCATGTAAGACATCGAATTTTAGTACAGTATTAAATTCTCCATTAGTTATACGAGCATGATTTGCAACGATGGGGTTTTTTTTTTTTACATAAGATATTTATTAGCCAAAATTTCACATCGCATGTTAACACCTTTAACATTGCCACCCGCCGAGAGTTGAATGTCGTAGTATACAATATTTCAGCTCTAACAGACTATTTTCTTGCAACACAAAAACATTCTGTCAATATATATATATATATATAAAATATCTTTTTTTAACACACACACATAAAACTCTGTAACTAGAGCTGACTAATTTTCTTTTGTTTGTCGTAAATAAACGTCTTAAAGCTCAATGTTATTTTCACTGCTTCGTTCGTAGTTGGTGCCACTTCTTTATTGTTCTGTCCTTTGCTTTTTCGCTTCACCACTTCTAGTTGTTGACGAGTAGATTCTTTGAGTCCATCTGCAATGCGAATGAAATGCGCTTAGTTTAATTATAACGTTAAGATACCGAGAAACAATTTATCTAAATTAAAATTTCTGAGAACTGGCATATTTTATATTTCTGGTTGAAATTGTAACACTATCAGAGATCTTATGTCGTTTACACACCTGGAATTCTTATCTTGATTTTTCCACTTTGTCCAAACCCACTCTCTATGGTGCCCGTCTCCCCTGTAGAAAGTGTCACTTTCAGGTTGGCAAAGTGCTGGATGTTGGTTTCCTTTTTGAACAGTTCCTTTCCTATGACTTCGTGTTCGTTAACCATTCGTTCGACAACACCTTCCTTCTTCTTTTCCTTGTAGACTTTCAACAACGACAGCACCGTTTCCTCGTAGTTTTTGTCTTCCAACCCAACCAGAAGGGATCCTTGGAATGCCAAGCGACACGTGTTGAGGTGAATGTCCGTATCCAGCTTGGATCCGATGACGAGACATGCGTGCGGCGTTGCGACGGGTTTTTCAAATTCGAGTAAAGCGAACTGAGCACCGACGGGAATGCTAGCAGGATCTTCGGGTCTTAAGGAGTCCATGTAAAGGTACGTCAGCGAAAAGTCGAAAGCGCCGTTCAAACACACGGGCAGTTTGTCCATCAGACTGAAAAAGAGCACTTTGGCCATGACGGTTTCATGGCCAATACTCACATGGAACTTGGTTTTAGTGTTGATTGAACCTTTGAAATACGGAATTCGCTTCACGCCTATGATGCCTCCGTAAATTGTGGGAAGCATGTTGGGAGAACTTACTAAACCTCTCTCCAACTGCTTAGGGTCAAACTGTGTCAAACAAATTCCTACACGATCACCCTGAAAAAATACAATTAGCCACTTTCTAGTACCTGTAGTTATATATGTGATGACATTCAAATAAAATGATAGGCGTCTTAATGTAAATAAACAGAATAGAAAAACGTTGCCTGTACCTGTATCGCTTCCCCTACAGGTACATGATGAATTTGCATCGATTTGACTTTTTTCGTCAGCTTCAACACGGGAATTTCAACAACCTGTAACAACGTTAACAGTTTTGCAAGGTGAATAAATAAATAATCTATCTCTGATGAACTATGTACTTAAATAAACAAAACTCACATCATTCACGGAAACCTTTCCCGAAAGAACCGTCCCCGTTAAAACGGTGCCTTGACCACGGATAGAAAAACAGTGATCAACGGCGAAAATAAACGGTCCATCACTCGATCGATTTGGTAGGTAAACTGCTTTTTTCAATTCACCGAGCAGAACCTCCATACCAAGTGCTTCGGTTTCAGCAGCCTGCAAAAAGAAATTAAAAACATAGATATCATATTGCTAATCTACCGATTTAATTCGGAATCACATTCATTTATACATTGAAATTACTTGCCTCTGGGCCACCAGGTTTAGCCGCAAACGACACAATTGGAACGTCAGAAAATTTGGTTTGTTCCAATGTCTTTTTCAATTTTTTGCACATCTAAAGAAAAATGTCAAATCTTAAGAAATTTTGTTTAAAATTTAGAAATAATAAATGACTACTTCTAACATTCACAATTTATATGATTGGGTATTAGACTGTAGATCCGCTTGACAATTTTGGCATTTCATAAGGAGCTACATGAGGTGTTAAGTCATCGTCACTTTATAAGACATAATGTTTGGTGCATTTTCATGAACAACGGTGATAACTATGGCTCTCACTTTGTTTATCAATGAATCCTTGTTTTCTGGTGGTAACAAGTCGATTTTATTGAGCACGATCATCATTCTGGGGCAGGTGATTTCTCCCAAAACAAGACATTCTGCCGTCTGGGTTTGAATTCCTTTGGTGACATCGATGACCAGCAACATCAGATCGATGATTTGAGATCCTGAAGAAGGAAAGTCAACTCTTCTGAATTTTCAATATAATATTCTATCAATACAGTTTACGGTTGTATCACATTCATACGACAAATTAAACCGGTTATCTCAGAGTCGCGTTGCTATGCATCTACGTTTATGGGTACGGAGTCCAAGTTAAATTAGTTTTAAAAAATCAAAAAACGTAACATATCTTTTAGTACCGCAATGAGATATTCAATTTATGCGTATTTTGAGTTTATAGTTTTAAATTTTTTTTTATTTTTGCACTTTCGATTTAGAAGCTAATATAAAGAGGGTATAAAAATGTAAACCTCCAATGATGGTTCTAATAAGGGAAGCATGTCCAGGACAGTCGACTAAAGTGACTTCAAGTGTTTCGAACCCAGCGTGTTTCAGCTCATCGGGAATGGGCAGGTTGAAGGACGAGAACCCGAGATCCAATGTGATACCTCGTTCACGACTTTGTGGGTTCTTATCGAAACATGCCGTGCTAGCCACTGTACTCAATGCTTTGGCGAGCGACGTTTTCCCACTGTCAATGTGACCCAAAACGCCAACGTTGAAGTTCAATGTTTTGGTTCGATCGCCACTCGCCATTTTTTTGGAAAATTTGAACCAGACGAAAACACAAGCTCTTAAAAACAACCCAAGGTGCCGGCCAATTAGCGAATAGTTTAAGGTCGTGAGCTGAAATGCAAAAGATCGAGGTTGATTGGCTCAACGGTGCAGTTTTTTAAGCGTTATTTTACAAGCGCGTTGTTGAATTGTTGACTGCGTTCAGTTTAGACGCTGTTAGCATTTTTAGCGCAAAAACCGTCAACAAACAATCGATAACGTTTGTAGGATCTATGCAAGTTACATGAGTTATCGACCGTCTTTGGACGGTTTTTTCGCTAAAAGCGTCCAAAGCGAACCACGTTTGAAGGATGCTCGTCTGCTTGCACTGAAGGTAATTTTTTTAATTTCTTGTGGTTTGATTGATTGCACTTGCACTATATTACGTTTAATTGATATTTCATCTATCATTTAATGAATTATTAATAATTATTATACGTTGTTATATAATTATTTTTGATTACTGGTTGAACCTACAGTGAACTTACTACAGCATACGATGATAAAAAAAGGCAGTCGGTGCACTCTAAATTCCAATGTCAACATTTGCAGGAGTTTGTTTCTCATTCAAATAAACTTATATACTGCTGTATCTCTATTATATACACAATTCTAAACGTGCGAATAATTCTTATGGTTGAGTATTGGTATTGAAGTTAAGTAAACTAACAATCTAGCATTGCTGGTAAAGTGGTAGAAAGTAGGCCTATAATATTTTCCCTCCATTATTCGCGAAAACCACCCTCAAATTTTTTGGCTTGACAAATACGCGAATTTGCAAATGTTTTGTTACACCGACCGATACAGTACAGTATTTTATGTGATGATTAAATAATCTTTGCGATCAATAATCTGTATTTTCAATGATGCTGATATTAACAAAATATAATTTGTTATAGACATTTTTCAAAGACTTCTTCTTGTATAAAGTATGCCAAGACTCCACTTTAACCATCCATAATGGTTAAAGTAGAGTAATTATAGGCTGGGCAAAAATTTTTTTTACTCTCTTGCTTAACATTCAAAATTTTTAATGTTTCATTCTATTGCTAATGTCTATATTTTTAGATTTTAATTTATTTAGTGGGCTGGTTTTAAAAAGTTGAAAGTCAACAAAAATCGTTTAGGCTAACCTGAATCCCAGGTCCTGAAATTTTGTACAAAAGATATAAACAATTTCAACAAAAGATATTATTGCCACTTCACAAATGAGATACGTAGGTATGGTGTCATATGGGGGGGGGGGGACTTTTATTTTTGTATTCCTTCAAGCGTGACAAACGAAACATTAGTTCTAATACCTACTCATTCATTTTTCACCAAATCGTTTTTTGTTTGTTTAGTTGTTTGTTTTTTGTTTTTTTTTGCATCAAAATTTGGAAAGAATTTTTGGAAGAGGTAGGTCTAGTCAATGCTAGCACAACAAGATGCTTTTGCTTTAACAAGTATTCATCGTGCAGGATCCGAAATTACTAAAAATGAAAATAACAATGGGTGGCTGTTGAAATTTTAATGGCTTTTTTTATCGGTTACGGTAGCTTTCATTGTCAAAAGTTCCACTGCCATCATTTTAGAGTTTTTTCTTGGCGACTTTTTTCGTTCCAGCTGCTGCAGTTTTTCCAGCTCGAGATTTCAGGGTAACAGCCACCGAAGCAGGGAGTGGAATGTACAAGCCTTCTTGCAAAGTCAGCTGAAGCAGGTAATAAATGAAATCAATTATCATTTACTCGAAGTAATTAAACCCCGTGTTTGGTACGGTAATCTCAGGGAATCTAAAACTAAATCCCGTGTATAAAATTTCATGAAGGTTTACTCTCAGGTGGTTCTGGTTTTTCCTAAATTGGCCTTCTGTAGAATGAGTTCTTCTACATCACGCAGTCTATTATTATACCATGGCAATACTACTATACTACAGCGCATTGTAAATCGTAGCTTACACGTCCTTCGTCGATGAGTTCAGCTAATACTTCTTTGAGTGTTTCTCTGTCAGCAGAAGTGACCACTAACTCAAGATCATCTCCGATGTGGTTTTCATTGTAACCCGATTTTGGGTTGTTCTGGTTGTGAAATCCTTCGTGGACATAGTCGTAAGCGTGTTGTTTCAATTGTACCCGGGTCTGTTGTTTCAATTGTGCCCGGGTTTTGATAATGCTCTCTACTGCCGCTGCTTTCGTCTTCTTGACAGCTTCCTTAGCAGGAAGTGTCTTTGTCTTCTGCTTTTTTTCTTGCCTGTCATTGTTCTGAGAAGATTCAACATTGTCTTTTGTTATTATGGCGTACAATTTGTAAATTTTAGTATGGATAAAAGAAGATTGTGTGTCACCTAACCTCGGCCATTTTTTTTCCTTGACTCTTGTAAATTGGCGACGGGTCTCTGAAGATGAGGATGGTTGGAGAAGAATGAATAGTGTGTATAGAAACGAATTACCGGTTGTTGTTTCTACCATTGTAACAATGGTGGATTTAAATCGAGATCAGATGGAGTTATTTTAAAATAGTGTTTTATATTTCAAATAATATATAATTATACTAGGGCTTTATTAAGTTGATGTATGTGTAAGCAACTTTTTATCATACAAAACGTACAGGAAAAAATTGTGTCAGACGTCCGAAACGATGTCTGTATTGTTATGGGATTGCTAGGTTTGCTACTCACGTGTGTATTGCGGTAGAGCTTACGATATAGCCTTGATATAGTATGTTTATCAAACGTATATTTATTAAATGCATAAATTCCCACCGCAATATACAGTACATAATTTATCGCTAGTAAAAATTTCATTTTTTTTTCTTACCTGATAGATAGGGTAAGTCTTTTTACCCGACTGCGCAAAAAGGAAGAGCTAAACAGATTTTGGTGAATCAGACGTCTATAGATTCGGCTTAGTTTCACAAGTGTCACTGGGAATATTTTTTATGCGCAGTCGGCTTTTTTTATTATTATTATTTTGGTAAATAGATATTCTTGTTAACACCTTTTTTCTTATCTCTGACAAAGCTTCTACCAGGAAAGCAAAATGGGGTTCTTGAGGTGTTAAAAAGGTCTACCGTCTAAATTTCGTACTGGTGATGATGAAATATGTTTATCGGGGTAGGGAATCGAGCTTATGCTTTTAGTTGTGTGTTTTTTTTTAAATAAATTTTTTTAAGTAAAATTTGAAATTTGATATATTTTTATTGAATCAAAAGATTTGGATGCATCTGCTATCAACATTTTTGTCTACTTGCTTTGCAAGACTAGCGATCGACAGACGGGACATTTCATGGGTCGTTTCCTATCTGTAGCCGCTTTTATCAAGCTGTCGTTACAAGCGTTACATAAACACAGATGATGACAAGGCATGAGGACTATGGAACGATCATTTCGTTGACACGCAACGCAAAGTTGGTCGTCTTTTTTTCCATAGAATACTATTACGTCCAACCATTTAGTTGTCCAGAATCGGTGTATTCCAGCAGTGACTAGGACTACGACGCAGCATATGGAAAACTTGTGATACCATCTCAGAGCTTCCCCCAACACGACATTTTGAGGTAGAGAAAGGACGGACGTGACTCCGTCTTTGGCGCATAGGACAATGTCCTCCCCGAATTGGACGATAGAGGAAACGAGGAGAACGACTGCCGAAATGACCATGCCTGCGTAGACGATGGATGCTGACGCGAAGCACGCCAGCATGGCAAAGAATGTCCACATTTGTCTTTTGATCAAGAGTGTCGTGAGGTAGCGCTTGACGATGGTTGGCAATGTCCCAAGAGCGAAATTGTGAGTCAGTAGATCTCGCATGGTGACCATCAATAGGAAAGCGAATGCAGCTTCCAGCGGCATCAGTTCTACGAGCTTCTTCGTCATGTCGAGTAAACCGACGAAAAACTGCTTCGGGACAGTACACAGAGTCATGACAAACGAGTTGCCCAGCGACAGTAACAAGATTCCAAAACTCACGATTAGCATTTTAATGAAGTTCAGCAGTGACCCCAGATTGCAATGTGTAGAGACTAAAAATTTGAAAAAGATCGTGATGAGATGAGGTGTTGTTTTGTTTGTTAAATAATAAGTAAATTAAAATTTAGTAAATAAGGGGGTACTGTTTCCAAGTATTAAAAAACCAACTTTTACGTGTTTCTCACCTATTTATTGAGGTTATGAACGTTTGAATTTACGTTAGATTCAAATTATAACTATAGTAGCCTATGGATGTTGTTTGCTAATTAAAAAGATTACATTAAACGATGGAAATAAAACATTAAACAGTGTGTTGAAGTTGAATCCGAGTGATAATGATAACAATAGCCGATTGACAGCATTATTCGTGATTATCATAACCGAATTCAACTGTACATCTATATAGCCTAAAATTTTGTTTCTGGATAATAACAAAACTAATTGATATTAACTTAAAATTAGTGTAGGTCTACATACAATACTTGAAATAACTCGTTCCGTTTGATGTTTACTTACTGATATATCCTGATTTTTAGTAATCAAACGACAGTTGATGTTACTAATATTGAATACATATTTAAATCTTTATCTAAAAAAAGCTGAACGATTTAACTGAAACAATGCTATCACATCTAACATGATGTTTAATCCCAAACATGACTTAAAATAAATACCGTAATTTAAAACATTTTTGTACAACCTTTAGTCGAAGTGTTTCTTCGGATGAATCTGTTTTGCACTCAACAATGAGCGTGAACTATATGTAGTGATGTACGTATTTTACAACAATGGAAAACGAACATGTGGTTCAGAGCGCCAGCAACACTCTAATGTACCTGAAAAATAAAAATCGACTTTTCACGTTCCAATAGTTCCGAATTGACCACAACATTGATCCCTCAAAATTTGGTAGATTCAATTGTCACGCGTGACTGATCTGTACACCAAATTTCAAGTCTCTACGACACGCGAATCGTTGTTAAAGATGACATCTACGATTCGAAACAAAACAGTGGAATCGTGTTGAAGACTGTTAAAGACGCCAAGTCAAGTTAACTAAAAGACTGTAAAATTGAAATATAGTACGCTGTGTGTTAACATCAATAGCTTAATTTAACATGAAAACTTTATATTTAAAATCAATAAAATTCAACATCAAAACTTTATATTTAAAATCAATAAAATTCAACATCAAAACATTATATACAAGTTCATACATACAAAATGATAAAAATGTTGATTATTTATTATCAAAGTCCCGTATAACAACCATTTGCATCTTTGTATAACATTTGTATATAGCACGGTAAGCAGAATTATAGGATATCACGATATGATAAAAAATAATACAAAAATTAGAAAAGTGGATGTTTATTTTGGAAAGAAACGTGTTTTTATTTCTTAGTTGACAACTTAGATAAACTTGCAGCAAGAAGTCACCATATTATTAGTCCAAGTACAAGGATGAAACATCTGGCAATGTGTCAGATGAAATCTTTGGAACATCATGTGTTGTCAAATCTTTGCCCATTGCAACTAGATACAACTAGATAGCAAAACTATGAAACGGAACATTTATAACAAACATTTCGATGATACTGAATTTTATTCAATTGATAGATGATATCGCTGCTGAATTATAGTATTAATATCTGTATTTATAGTCGCATCATAGGCGATGAGGTGAAATATGGATAAATTATTTTGATATATGTTATCGCATTGTCAATGATGTATGATACGACTAAAGTTTTTAACCATTGTTGATCGTAATGTCATGTTACTATAATAGTAGTGAGGGTAGTTTTTTGTTGTTGTTGTTGTTGTTTTTTTTTTTGGGGGGGGGGTGTATTTCATTATGGTCTGGTTTGAATTAGGTCATGAACAAATGACGTTAGGTTGTATTTCATCACTTTTTTTTTCTCATCTTTCCAAGATGTGAAAATATATATTTCTTTGCGACGTATAAAAGGTCGCCAGTATAAAAATTATTCTTAGCGCATTATCAGATATTTCGTGAAATTTCATCCCACGAAGATAAGAGTTGCAATTGAAAAGATGAAACGTCTTAATTAAGAGTTCCATTCATTTATCACACGGTACATGTATTTTTGCTTTCATAACGAGCAATATATTTTTTTTTGGGATTGATTTCTGTTTTTTTTTTCGGAAAATGTTGTGTGTTGAATGAACGTTCACATGTACGCTTGAACACTTTGCGCGATTCTAGTTCTGCAAAGCGGACAAGTGTTTGTTTCTTGTATGATGAGTTCACTGCACGCGGAACACAAGCACAAATGACGACACGGTAGCAAAATGACGCATTTCGGATCGCATAAGCAAACCACACACAACAAACCTTCTTCGAACATTTTGCTCGTCGTCGTCGTCGACGAATAGTCCGGGTTGTTGGCAACGACGTTTGTTGTGGACGTTTTGATTGGAACGTGGCCCAGTAGAAGGTTTGTCAACCTGCTAGAAAGTCGTTGCAAGAGATTTCCAATCACACCATCCTGCGGCAGGACGAGTCGAAGGGCCCACGACAGGATCACCATGAGGAAAGTGTATTTGACAAAGTTGATGGCGATGGTCGCCACGCAGTTGACGGTGGTTCGAACGACATTGCCAACGGCTTCGACGACCGCGTCGACGATCCAATGAAGGACGATCAAGCACAGGACGGGCAGAAGGAACAGCGCGAAAAGCCGAAAGATGGGTAAACACCACGTGGAAATCCCGCCTCGACCTGTCAGTAGGAAAGTGGACGAATACAGAGTTCGGATTTGCTCGCACGGATTCAGCAAAGAAATGGAACAACTGTCGTCGCTGCTGCTGTTGTTGTCTTCGTCGTGCTGAACGGGACGAGACACACCTTGGCGCGTGGGTTGAACACCCCCGTCGTTCATAGTTCGATAAGTTGGTTTATTCGGTTTGGTTACTCCATTCAATGCAAGAGTGTCCACTGCCAATGCTCGCGCCTCTCGCTCTGACAAGAAGTTTTTTGCTCAATGAATGAATAAGAAGAGACTTTTATCGTCTGTCTCTTTTTTTTTCTTCGCTTCATTATATCTGGCATGGAGACAAAAATGCTATCACTGGTTAAGAAAGGATCATGTGATGATTCGTGACATTGCGTGATTGTTGTTGTTGTTGATGGTTGTTTTTCATCGGGTTCAAAGCGGAAAGTCCAAATGGTTCTCCCACAAAAAAGAACCAATTTTTTCTTCTTCTGTTTTTTTTTTTAGCACAGTACAGTGGAACTCAGTTAAAACGAGATCCAAAAGACCAAAGAAAAAATTTCTCGTTTTAACCTTGATAACGTTATATCCATTCTGACTGAATACGAAACTCGCGCGTTATCGCGCACATGGACATCCACCGGTAATACAGCTATCACGCTCACAGAGATAGACGTGCGTTATGTTAAAAAAATAAAGACCAACAATGACCATGAATAACTAGCTCATGGTTATGACATTGATTTATGGACTATATACTAGTAAATAGACCATAAATGTTTTTTTTTTTCGTTTTTATCAATTCAGTGTTTTAACTCATGTTGCTTCGCAACGTTTGTTACAGTTTATTGTTTTGACTCGTATTCAATGACTTGTTTTGAATTGATTTGATTGTTTTGATTTGCAATATTCGTTACATTTAGAGTATCGATTTCTGCATACTTCTGCAGGAAGTATTTTTTTTTCAGTAAACGTATTGTGGGAACGAAATTTGACAAAACCATCCTAAATACAAAATAAAAAGTTCACAAAGTAGACTACGTAAACCATAAGAGCGACGATGAGTATAATATAGCCACGTAAGCTGGCTGACAATATACTCAACACATGAGTGATGTATGTGACCGATCATCACTTCTAACCGAATCCTCTACAAACATCACCCCACTCAAGTTAGTGATAGGGTGTTTAGAAAAATTCGAAAAATTAATCAAGTTACGACTCTTTGAAGTGATGATTTTCAAAAGTGGCGATTTTGCAGATTTCAAAGTGTCGCAACTTGCTTAATTTTGCGATTTTCGGAGAACAGTTTGTGCCAAAATTTTATTTGCGATGCAGGTAACACGCTTGCAAAGTTTAAGTCAATTCTATTTTTCATCAAAATTTGAAAAAAAAGACCCTGCATATACGTATACGCGTATATTGGTGACAACGTGGTAGATCATTGTAACTGCAAACCGAGATGCTCAGGAAGGATTGTTGAGATCATAGCTGGGCACAGTTAACGAGAAAGTTAACTTCGTTAATCATCAATCCGTTAACCAAAAAGTTAACTTCGTTAATTATTGATCCGTTAATTCGTTAACAATGTATCGGAAGTTAACAAATCCGTTAACGCAAAAAAAAAAGTTTTTTTTCTTTACAAAAAAACCACCTAAAATGGTGAAATAAGTCTTTTTGAAATCGTTGGGCTTTACATCCTAAACGTTTACGGCTAAAACAATGTTTTTGAGTTGAAAGAGGCTATTTTATACATTGGTTCTTTTTTTAGGTTTAGGTTTTTTTAGGA
>JAQIWH010006753.1:0-12384 GCA_034695005.1 Cryptops parisi
TCACAAAACTGCTCAAAATATGCAGTAGACATGACAATATGCAATTTGTTTTCTAGGTGTCCTGCAAAAACACCAAAATTCAAAGAATTTTATTTCTTTAGCATTTTATTCCCGTGTTGTAGAATTTGGATTTTCTTAATGCATAAAATTTCAAAAATAATTTTAAAAAAGAACCTAAATTGACAATAGAAATTTTATGAAAATAAATACTAAAATAGAAATTTTATGGAAATAAATGCTAAAATATGCGAAAATATGAAGTAACAGCTGAAATATGCAAAAATATGCAAATAAAATGTAAGCATTGTACTTGTGCAACAATGAATAACATCGTCACCAATTTTGAGGGAGCTGCCTATAAACAACAAAAAAACATGCAACTTCGTACAAATCCGAGGTCTAATAATTACAAAGTAAATGAAAGGGATGAAGTTTTTAGCACTAAAGAGAATTTCGATATATGCCACATTATCGCAGAAAATGTTCCTCGCATAAATCGAGAACTTGATGTATACAGCATAGAACATAGGTTAATGAATCCATAAATACGAGCGTTATATATATAATAACGAAACGCTTGTATTTTTAATGTGATATTTCCGATTCTTAACACCAATGGCGCGATTTTTCTCCAATAACTCAACATTTAACCAAGCAAGCACAATACAAACAATTCCCCAGTTAACACGATCTTCACTAAACAAGAATCATTATGTAAGACTTTATCTAAAATAAAACTTCACTAATCCAAATCCGAACTACAAGTGCTACATACAAAACAGGCTCCATTGGCTTGACGTTCAATCCCGAAATGTGAAAACGTACGAATGAAAATATTTTTATTTAACGAAAATATTTAATAAATATATTACGTGCTCGATTTTTATATTTTATACGTTTTTCTTTGTTAGGTACATACTGTATATTGTTATTTTATTTTCAAACCACTTATTTTTTTGTTTGAAATGTTTGCAAATCGTATTACTCAATATAATATAGTTTGCTGTGTTACTGATGTAACAAACTACCAATACTAAGTGCTTCCTTTTTAATATAAATTTTGAAATTCATACTACATGAGAATCTGAATTATTCGGTAATCCGAAACCCTAATCTCCAAGCCGTTCAGATTAGTGGAGTTCTACTGTATTAAGTGGGAATTGCTCATTCGTGTTACCATAGTCTTCTAAATAGCCCGTCAAAAATGACGGAAAAAGTTTGTTTGTTTTCATTATTCATCGTTTTAACTCATATTGCATCGCAACATTCGTCAGTTATTTATAATTTTAACTCAATATTCGTTACAGTAACTATTTCGGTATATGTCTCAGGATTATCACACATGGTGGCGCTTTCATAACTTGTGGAGGAGCGGCGCTCTAGTCTTTGATTAAAATAGATTATGCTACCCCAAAAAACATGATCCACCCTGCATAATAAATTCTCCCTTGTCATACAGCATTACATTACTGGTAAAATATAAACAACAATATACAAAAAATTTCGAGTCGTCATAAAAATAATCTCAAAAGTGAAAACTATGCAAAAGCTAGGAATATATTTCTCTATTACTATATACAAGATGAGTTTCCATTTTCCAGCTAGATTTCAACCTCGACATATAAGCTTATTATGTTCCCGCAGGAAAATACACAACACAGAAGAAGCAAAATAAAAATATATATATCTAACCGGATGTAGCCAAACAAAAATACATTTTGCCTGGAAATTTCAATCAAAATGATTACGTGGTGCACATATTGCACTGAACATTTGAACACCGAACAATGTTGATCAAATACTAAACTCTTAACTCGTGGCATCCAAACTCAAAGTTGTTTACTGTTCACCGACTTAAGATATTTGAAAAGCCTTACGAAGTGTTTTTTATCTTTAAGAGAGAAGAATTAATTTCCTGCTGTGATATAAATGATCACCACCACCAACACGTAAACAAACGGTGACGACATCTGCAGTGCTGCGACTTGCAGCAAGAATAATTTTCTTACAACGAGATTTGTCTTTCAAGACGACCGGACTGACGGTAACATTCTTTTGTTTCTAATTAATTTTATTTAAAAAATAAACAGAAAACCGTTAACGAGACGTTTATTTGATTAGATTTGAAACGTCACGCTTTGTAAAATTGTCGTTACTATGACATCCATATATCCTGGTGAGTATATTCCATTTTTGTTTTCATTAGCCGCTAATGCATCCAAATAAATGTTGGAATTTTTTCTATGACTATAATTTACGAGTTTATAATAATATAAAATATCAACTTTCATAACCACTTTTGAAACATGAAACACCCCGAATATTGACTCTTACTAATAATATAGATCTGCCAGGAAGCAGTCACCCTCCAAACGACACTGCTAAATATACACCAAGTGCTCCTCCAAGTGGATATATAGATACCCTACCTGGATATGAAGGTGCAACATTCGACAACAAAGGTAATAATACAAAATGAAAAATTTCTTCAAGTTTGCACATTTTTTTTTTTGTGAAAAAATGTACTTGAAAATTAGTCTTTTGGCAAAATTAGTAATTGTAAATATGAGAATTTAGAAACTTTTTTTAAAAAAAGTAAGTCTCACATTTAGTAATACAATGAGCATGTATCCGATAAAATTTAGTGATTCCTTGTTTGTTATTTTAACGTTCAGAGATGACACTGGAATAAATAGTAGAATCCGGTTATTATAATCAGATAATGTTATCAGTCGGTCCCAAAACAGTATTTTCATTGTTTGTTATCAGCCGACTATTGTCAAAGCACGTGTCTCAAAGTGATTACAATAACCGGATTTCACTGTGTATTGAAATAAACCTACTCGCCAAAGATGGTTTTCACCTTTCGTGTCCAATTCATTTTGTACGCTGCTGATGTTTATGCATTCACTGTGATGTTTTTTGCTCGTTGAATCGCATGCTCAATATTTCTGAAATTAGAAAACAAATACAGTAAATTTTTAATCCATTATTTATTTATTTATTTAAACGATTCAACAACCCATAGGGTCAAAAAAATATAAATATTACTTTGATTTTATAAGTAATAATAACATACAATTGACAAGTTAAAAGCATTTTAAAATGTAAAACTACCAATATAAGGAACAAAAAGGGTGAAAGATGGAGAAAATAAAATAGATATGAGTTGAAGCTATGTAAGTAAAAAAAAAAAAATGTAATAAGACAAAAAATAATTGCAGTAAATAAACTACACAATGAATTTGGACAACCCGCATAAAGTGAGTTATTGGTAAATAATATATTGTTGCAATTTTTTTTTTAAAGTGAAAACACTTTTATATATTTGGAATGTTGGCAGTAAAAATTGATCTTAAGAATTTTTTGTGGAATCTTGTTCCATATTTTGATATAATTAAGTGGATAACGGTTTTGTGAATGGACTGAAAAATATGACTGACATTTAATTGTGTAATGGTATTGTATGCGATGTGTGGTGTTATTTACGAGATATTGATGTAAGTAAGAATAGGGATGATTGGAATTACGAATTAATTATTATAAAACACCACTGCATTTAACAAACACTGATAGCATAATACTAAACTACACAGACCGACTAATAAAAAACAAAATTCCATTTCAGGTGGTCATGTGGAACCACCACCGTACGAGTTCGTTTATCCCGAAATATTTCCTATGACAACTCCCACCCAAACCAAAGAGCTAACCGAAGCTGAAGCACGAGAAGCTCATGTCAAGTATGCCTCCTCGCATTGTTGTTTCGGCAATAAGGTAGCTGAAGATTGTGTCATCACATCCATTGAAAACAGTTCAGCGTACCATGTAGGTAGTCAAACACGGTTCATTGTCACAATGACACACAACTGGGTCCAAATTATAATTAACACTTTTCTACACCTATTAGTATTGTTTAGAAACCTTTGCTGAAGGCAGAAAAAGCAACTGGAAATTTGAACCATATGAAGGTACAAATAATGAAAGTACTTGAATTATAAAGTTTATAAATAATTTTTTTTAGACCATTTTACACATCAAATTTTTTCAATCAATTTGCCTCGATTCCAACTTTTTTCTGACGTCATACACACATCCGAGAACGTTTCAGTACGTTTATTGTTTCATTGCTTGACAGAAAGCACGAAAACACGCCGGGGCGTGTGTATGACGAGTTAAAATCGATAAAATTTGATCAAAAAAGTTTGACGTGTGAAATAAACTTTTAGTGTATGCGAATACCATGTAATGTCGAACACGTTTTTTTTCTTAATAGGAGAAGCAATTCCTCCATTTGCTACTGCACCACCGTATCCTTGGGCCGTGCCTGTAACTGAGTTCACGTATTTCCAAGACAGTTTAAAAACAATTCCAATTCCTGAAACCACAGTTGTCAAAGACTGCCATGGATGCGAAGGCAAGGGTCAATGCAAATGCCCAGATTGCGGTGGATGGGGTAAGGTAAGATGGTCTATACAAACTCATTTCCATTTTTTTTTAATCAACAAAATATTTAGCTAGCAACTTCCATAAATTAAGTCATTTTCAGTTAATGGGTTAAAGGCCGCTAATGGCGCTCATGGTTGACACTGTTCGTTCGTAGCACTACGAATAGTCTCAATATGAAGGTTAGGTTAGGTTAGAAAAACAAAACACGAAGTAAACTTACTAATGATTAATCATTAAGTTGTTTTCTAAGCTAGTAAGAACAGTGTCGACCATGAGCGCCTTAAGCCGGATAACTGAACGGGTACCCATGAATGCATTGGTATACACAGTAATTCTACATTTGAAGAGTGGACATAATTCGCTTTGTTTTGCAGAATTAGACAATGTAAATGTAAGTTTTGCACCCAGATCTACACAATTTCATCCAAATTTTTGAAATTAAACCATATGAATAGAATTCGCTTTGTTTGCAGAATATACCATGTACGTTTCGCACTGAGATCATCAAGGAACTAAGTGCCTAAATTTTGAAATGAAAACGCATTTTTGTTATTTCTCTGGGTATAAGAATGGATTACTTTTGCTATCTAATCTATTGCCTACTGTTAAAATTAACCACGGCGTGCGAAGGACAGAGTGACTGCAGGAGGACATTGGCCTTGGCCTATAGTGCTTATTTTATGCCAATATGCAAAAAATTGGTTTTTGACCCTTAGATCCTTAAACTCAAGTGCACTCTTCATAAATTATAGCTTTGAGAAATACTCGTAATTACAGTATAACTTACTTTAATAGCACTATAAATATTCTTGTAGCATCACTGTTATCGGTAGACTACTAACAGAGACGGTCTCTGACTACTAGCTACTTGATAGCATGGCTTCTAACATTGGATAATCTACCGATTGAGTTAGGCGACCTTCAACGGGTGGAAAAAAACAACTGTTGTAGGAATATTTAAATTAGGAATGGAATGATCCATTACATAAAAATTTAAAAAAAAACAGAGTTATAATTAGTTCTATAAAATAATGTGAAATAGAACACAAATTGCATAGAATAGATTTTAATACTTATTTTACCGGCATTTTTCCGTTAACCTGGAATGCCACTGGTATTTATGAGTTTAGTTTAAGGTAGTTGAAATTGAAGCTATTAAGCAACGGGTCGACTGGTTCACACTAAAGCCCTATATATGTAATCAATTAAATATATAAGGCTTTAGTTCACAATAACGCCATCAGCGGCAAGTTAACGGAAAAGTGTAATTTTACATAAAGTTTTAAGTACACCTTCACAACTCACAATATTTTATTAGTTTCTTGAGCTTAATTGGTGTAAATTTGATTTATGCAAGATTTCTGAAAATCAAATATTTGCTTTATTTTTAAATAAAGCTAATTATTAAATACAAAACTTATTATACACGTGTAGATTCAACTACCGAACCATCATATATTGTTTTCATTGCAGATTAATTGCAGTTCGTGCAATGGAAGGGGCCATTCTCAAACAAAAGAATACGAAGGTCCTCGGCAATGCGAATTATGCAAAGGATTTGGTAAAAAAGTGTAAATATACTAATTCTTGATCGTCTTCCATGTCTGTATTTTACATTCGAGGTCAGTTAATACTTTGAAAATTTATGACATATTATTTTGTGCTTTGCAAAACGAAATGTATGTACAAAACAATTTTTAATTTCACTAAACAATTCAAAGTTCTATGAATGCTGACCACATAGTACAACATTACACAAGGGTGAACCAAATATATCAACGTCTATCTGCACCTATTTTATACATTTTGGATTAACTCTACCTTTATGATAGTCACTTTTATGTGTAGAAATAAGTTACAAATACAAAATTTAACATTTGAAGATGCCCCCACTGCAGCGGTCACGACAGGATTACTTGTGACATCTGTAAAGGCCGAATGAAGTTGAAATATTACATTGAACTCGAAGTTTCTTGGTCAGTGACATTTTAAACAATAACCAGAAAAGTTGACAGTTTTTATCTGAAACATTTTTTGTTTACAGGCAAAACTTCAAAGGACATCATGTCGTCGAGCGATCCAACATACTCAACGACTTAATAAAAGGCGTCACGGGCGTTGTCATATTCAAAGAAGAACTTCCACAAGTAATTATTGTTGTTCAAATAACAAACATAACTATATTACAAAACTATTACATTTGATTGTACTATAAGTTATGTAGTTAGCGCTCAGTACTTACAAACGCTCCACTTTATTACAAGACGTTCGATCATGGATACTGTGTAACATGTCTAAAGGGTAGACGTTCATGTTACCACGTGAACATACGCGCGTTTCATCGTTTCGCGCGTTTTGATGAAAAAGAAAAGCATCGACGCTCACGTTGAAATCCGGATTAATACTGTACTAAAAAACTTGTTTCACATTGAAATAGTCAGGATAGATGCATGATTTTGGGTATTGTTTAACGTGTCATGTCTAACAATGTCTAATAACTTTTTTTTCAGGTTGCACCTATCAGCAGTTTTTCCGAACCTCAAGTGAACATTGGGTCTGCCTCGGTGCATTCGGATCAAATTGCGAAAATCACAAAAACTCACCGAATAGTTAGGCAGGTTAGTTCATCCGAAAATTACTGTTCAATGATAACACTCACCTGAAAACAATAATTTTATTTTCTTTCGTGAAATACTTAGCGACACACCTTGAGCGTAGTTCCTGTGTCCAAAGTGAATTACAACTGGAGAGGAAGTGACCGATATTTTTTCGTGTACGGTAACGAAAAAGCAGCATTTGATCCCGATTATCCCGAACAATGTTGCTGTGGTTTATGTACCATTCTCTAAAAGAAAAAAGCAATTACATAATTTTTTGTATATTACGTTTGTTGCATTTATATAAACATGGTGTATTATATACTACTGCTTTATTATATCATAACTATTTCATATCTTTTTGATAACATGTTGTTACCTACTCGATGGACATTTGTTGACAAAACAAAAAAGAATTTATTGTATAAGAATGTTCAATAAGAAAGTATTATATTCACTGCCATCCATCTTGATTAGGAACAAATTGATGCCGTGCTTATACAATGTTTTAAATGACTTTAACACACCAAATTAACGGTGTGTGTTACATGAAATATGCTTGTAAACATATACTACATACTTCTATTTTTATTTAGAATGGAACTGAAACTCATTCTAATTTCTATGAATCATGATGTGCTACTGTATGTAATGTAATCTGAAATAAAAGTTTGATTTTTGTTAAACCCAAAATATTGAGTTCTGTTAATGGTTACAGTGTGAACTAAGATTGCTATTTACAATTAAAGATTTGCTCGAAATAACGTTGCATATGACGATTAATATTTTTTAGTAAATGGCAAAAGTAGTATTCAGCAACACATTGTCACATATTAGGTGCTCAATTTCGAAATGATATATGTATTTTTCAGGTAGGTATGAGTTTGTCTATTGACAGCACTAGCTAGGCCCATCTATGAGGCACAATTTTCCATAATAATCATTGAACTTTTGTAACATACAACGTTATTCCAGGCAACGTATGGTGCAAGTGTTGGCTATCAGATTGGAATTGTCCGCTGTAGTTTTTCCACTTTATGAGAAGTAATTTTACATAGATATTTTTGCGTAACCCTTGCATAAGTCAAGAACAATGTGTAGAATGGCATGTAATTGACAATATTTACTTGATTTACTGTCACCAGGGTTGGTGTCATCCATTGCAGTAATTCATGGCATCACCCCCTCGGCGTCTATGAAAATATTTAATCGCCGATCTACCATGACGTTAATTTAGTTTCTAAAGTGAACACTTTTGCTTTTCTGCATAACATATACTGTAGTGCTTTCCTGCCGAACACAGCGCCTTGCTACAGCTTTTGAAGACTTTCCAGCATAACCCAGTGCATCGCTACAGCTTTTGAAGACTTTGCAGCATAACACCGCGATTGGTTAACTAGTGTTTGGAACTGATACAAATTCGAATTTAAAATATATAAAATTTTGTAGCATTAATTTTTAGCCTTGCAGGGATGTATTGACAAAGTATATGTAAGCTGTTATTTACATATTTACATGTACTGTAAATAAAAGCTATTCACAAATACTGTAAATAAAAGCTGTTCACATGTATTGTAAATAAAAGCTAAGCGGATACATATTTTTGTGGTTGAAACTAACCACAGGAATTTATAAAAAAAAAATTTCTGCTGAAACAGTGCACAAACGTTTTATAACCCCTCTGGTGGTGTCACCCGATGTGATCCGTACTCCAAGATCAGATAAGATTATAGTACTACTAATAAATAATCCGTCAAAAATGACGGGAAAGAATTTTTAATTCATGTTGCTTCGCAACATTCGTATTTATTGTTTTAACTCATATTGCTTTGCAATATTTGTTAGAGTATCGATTTCATTATAAGTTTCAATAGTTTCACACACTATGGTGTTATAGTGGCGCTATCATAGTTAATGAAAAAAAGAGGAGGAGAAGGAAGACCGCGCTGCAATTTTATTAGATGGATACATAAGTTATTTCGCCAACGGAACATTTACATTACCTTTTGCACATTTGACCAATTCTGTTAATTTGTGACGATGATACCCATAATAACAGTGTTTTTCAAAAGTCGTGGTTGTGTGTCATTCCATTTTTTTTTCATGTGCTGCGTAGATCGCTTTCTGGTCTGGACAAGCCAGTGCAATACAATATAAGATTTGTTAAGTAGTTACGAAGTGGTGAATTTTTGTAATGTGTCACGGAATTGTGAATAACCCTGTATAATAAATCTATAAAAAAAAGTTCGCACAAAAAATACACAAATCATCCTGATACCTCTATGATGGGTAAATGATGACGAGAAAAAGGAACATTCGGTTCTGAACTGTTTTGTCCATTTGTATTAAAAGTTTAAATTTTCACCATTTTTATTTCAACCTCATTCATAAATTGCAACAGTTTACAGGAACAAGTGGAACTAAAGAAAAATAATATCTACTTTCCTTTCACGAAAACAAAAAATTTCACACGAATACATCATTTCTCGAAATATCATGAACACTTGTCATACGTTCTCTGACAGGTAGTGCATGCGGTCGTGCGACTTTACACCGCTAATATCGCTTGTTGTTGCTGTAAGTTTATAAAAATCAAAAATACAAATAAAAAGTTATTTTTTTGGGCTTTTAAACTACTGAACAAACTACTTTTAACTTACTTGTTTGTAAACATTTCTGAACACATGATTTTGCAAAAGGTCAGGTTATTTTTTTCCACAACGAGCACATTCATCCTTTATACATGGCACAGAAATAATTTGAAAAAATCTCTTTTAAACATTGATACAATTAGAAACCATACAACCATAAGTTAAAATTTTCGTTATAATTTTAACTGAGAAATTAATTTTTAAAATAATAAAGAATCTATTAAATAAAAACACAGTTTTTCTTATAAGACAAGGAAAGAGGGGGGTGGGAGGGGTGAAGAGAATTCTACTCAACTTTTTGGAAAAATTTTTGTTTTTAAAACGAGCATCATACAAGTTATGTCAAAAATATGTTCAAGATTTATGGGCATAAATATCACCTTAAAATAAAATTCCTGACATCAACATTATATACTCAAATCTCCAGAATATACATATATCAAAACATTTAAAGATTATTTTTTTTCATAGCTGCATGAGTAAGTTTGTGTTGGTTTTTTGTTTATTTTTTACTTTCATTTTTCATGTATTTTATTGTACGAAGCTTTATATTTGAAACAGTCATTTTCTTTTTGTTTTTGTTCTGCTTTCAGTTCTCAGAAATTTTGAGCAACTTTAAATTCGAACAGGCAGAAAAACACACTCCACACAGAGCAACATTGGTTTTTACTAAAACAAAAAATAAAATAAAATTTAAATCAAAACAAAAAATTCTCGTCTCCCTATCAAATTTATATTAAAATTTTACGTTAAATCATAAAAAAAACATACTTGTATATAAAATTATAGCAAATTGATGTAGTGAATTAATAAACGTTCTCATCCTACGTTGTTTAACCTCAATTATCTACAACGCAAAAATTGTTTATTATTTTTGTTATAATTAAATTTCCCGTTTCACATTAACTGTATAGCCATGTTTTGCATCAAATCCATTCATCTGTCAAATGAAAAACAAAAATCATAATTTGTATCTATAGTAGATAGCTGCTATATTTCGCTATATTTCATCTTTGGTTTCGCATGCTAAATTTAAGCTGATAATTAAATTTAGCTGATTCATTTTTATTTTATTAATACTATACATCTTGTTTAAAATAGTTCACTAATTTCAAGTCTAGAATGGGTTCATGATGATAATTTGTGTCATAGTCTCCTAACCGAAGCTTGTGTATGAATTCACGCTCTGTATACTCACGAACATGTCGTTTCAACTTTTGGTATGAAATAACATAGCAGATACATATAAATTAGTTCATTGAACAATGAACGTTAGGCTGAGGCACCAGCAAAGCTTTAGTAGTAGGTTTTGTCAAAAACAAAAGTCATTTAAAACCCATCTCAAAAGTGACGTCACGACCCTACTACCGTGATACCGGTTTCTGTAGTTTAAACAGCATTTTGGTTTTCAATAGCATTTCATGTTTATACAATGTATATTGAAACCATGTTATGCACCATTTCTGAAAATAGACGAATTAGTCTGCCAAACCGTTCCACCAAATAAAATTTCAAATAAATACATAATATATTAGAAACAATATTATATGATCGACAAATTAGGACATTGTGATCTTATTTATATGATTACCAATAGTGGTACAAAAAAAATTAGCACTTGTTTCATATAAAATTTAAATAAAGTTTCACTTAACTACATTCAATGAAGTTTAAATAAACGGCGATTAAACATTTTCAATTGTTAAATTAAAATATGTGGTAAAAAACAAACAACATAATTATACAATTGATTCATCCATATCTCAACACCATGATGGCAATTTTTGCGTAAGAATAAATTATTACACACCAAACAGGAGATCATAATTATCCTATGATGGTTTTGGTATCAATGTACACTGAAATTCATAAGAAATACTTTTTTTTAAAAAATAAAATTATGTCGTATAGGGTGTCCCAAAAGTCTGTTTCCCTATAAACACTAGAAAAGCTAATGTAATAAAAATGCCGTTTGGGATATAATAGCATCTTGAGTAGAGTCTTTCCAATAGTGCTACTTCCATCGACTTTGAAATGCATTTTTTTCAAAGTCAACCATTTTAAATTTCTAAACCATGAGTGGTAGGTACCAAATTATATTTAAAAAAGTGCAGGCAATAAATAGACCATATACTCAAAATCCACTGTCATTTAATTTATTACCAACAATCCAACTGAAAAACAAATTATCCAAGTGATTACCACACACCACCATGCTGTTCCACTGCATATCACTCTTGCTATGTAATAAAGCAACTGCAGATGCTATCATATCCCATAACTCGGCATTTTCATCATACTGGTTTTGAAAAAAATTATAGAGAAACAGATACTGAACAAAACTAATTATACATTTAAGGATATAAAAATGAATAATATTTAGTAACGTTCGAATTCAAAGTTGCAAACAAAAGATGAAATTATTGCTAGTTTCAAATATGGGAGCTAAATAAAATTTGGCTATATTAAAAAAATAAAGTACTACTGCTTGTGATATTTTTTAGTATTGTTTATTATCCTGACTATTGTGTCATTGTACTTTCTTTTCTTCAAAATAACAATAATAAAAATGATTGAAAATAAAAAAACTTCATTAATAAAATAAAATTAATATAATATTATAATATTCATCAGGAATAAAAGTAAATATATGTGAAAAAACAAGAAGAGTGCTTGCACGACAAGGA
>JAQIWH010006754.1:0-12384 GCA_034695005.1 Cryptops parisi
CCATTATATTGTCAGAAGCTCTTCAACTATACAAATAATATATGAAATATTACTTGATTCTGAATGCATTTCTTGGATTCAAAAACATAAACAGAACCAATGAGCCTATACGATTTGAACACCTTGCAATGCCAATTTCAAATTGTGAAAATAACAACACTAAATTTCAGATTGATTGTGAAGATGGAATAAAAAACACAAATCACACACTACATGCAAATTTCCAACTAACAAGAAACAAGAAAAATAAATCAAATATAAAAACTAAATAAACAACAAAGCAGTTTGCAAATTTCTTAATGAAACTGTTTGTATCCTACGCCTCAAGTAATTTTGGTACTTTGTGGGTGTGCATGGTAAACACGCTTGTGGCGTTAGTATTTTTTGTTTTTAACTAACCTAATCTTTCTATGGGTATCAATAATACTAGGTTAATTAAAAAAAAATTTCATTTTTTTTATCCAACCTAAACTAGTAACCATAGTCATACAGTACAAGTATGATAGACAGCTTAACTACTAGCGCCAAAAGCATGCAGACCAACAAGTACAATATTTCTAAAGTAATTTTGAAAGAAATAAAAATCATCTTAAGTGACTTATATTTGAAGGGCTTCGAGCATTATAATGATATAATGAAATTTTTGAAACACAATTTTGAAATTGTTCAGGAGAGCCGTTTTTCTGGTGACAAACTCCATCGAGTGCCATACCGAGCGACAAGGTGACGTTCCATATTACGCTGCCATTTTCTGGAAAATCCAGGAAGTGGTAAACTAACAAGCTAGAAACAGTACCGAGGGCACAGTTTGATGTGAAAATGTCATTTTTGAAAACAAAGTGTGGCTTATCATCATATTGCCCAGAGCTCTGTTTGCTTTAAAACACTATGCTAACTTTTAATAAATAAATAAAAAAAAAAACTGGCGTATTATTAACCTTGTTGGTAATACGCAGATTGAGATTCATCTGCCGTGCTGCCATACTGATCTTGGTACGATCCCATGTAACCTTGCTGCATTTCGCTATCCTTGTTGATCTCCGCTTCCGAATCGCTGCCTTCTTCGCTCAACTTGCTGAGGAAATCATTATCGCTATCTGACGCCTCGCTGTTCTCAGGAGTGATTTGCAGATCTAGAAATACGATTGAAAATTTTTTTCAAATTAACCGACACGCAAATGTATAATGACAAACTCGCAGCAGTCTCAAACCGACACCTACCTTCAACCAGCACGTTGTTCTCATCATCGCCAGGGTTCCGCGGAGAATGACGACGATAATGATCTTCGTCGTCTCCTTCAATGTCCACATCTCCGTCCTCGCCATCTCTGAATCCCTGAACGTCGCATGAAAATCAATTGATTGCGTCAATTCAAACAAAACAACCACCGATCAAAACAATTGGCAAACGAATCGATGAAACATTTACCTGTGTTTTGCGATTTACTCTTTCTTGGGACTGCTGAGTAGCATCACCTTCCATCATCTGACCCTCCTCCAGACCCATCAAACTGTTATCGTCATGATCCGCTGGACCATACGATGTTCCCGTCATGATCGAATCCGTTTCCGCTGCGTCAAGAGCGGCTTCTTGAGCAGCTTTGATGTTCTGTTCCAGCTGCTGAAGGTGATCGTCACACTGGAAAAAAAAATAATTGATTCAACAATACTAATATATTGTAACACTTTAAATTTTTTCACGGGTTTTGAAATTGGTACTTATCACAAAGACTCATCTCGCAAACAACTTACAAGTGAAACTAGTATAAAGTGTGCACTATCATGAAAATAACCATCAAACGATAGCAGAATCTTACCTCAGCAATGAAAGCTTTGCACGCAGTAACTATTTCGTGTGCCGTTTTCGTTATCTTTGCCTCTGCGCCGTTATAGGCTATGCTGTTCTGCAGGATTAGCTCTACGTCGTTCATGAAATCTTCACGATTATGATACTTATGCATCTTCACATTCTGTGTGTAAAGGGAAAAAAAAAGCACCATTGAAATTTTAAAACTGAGTTTTCTGAAAGCAAGAAATAACTCAAAGATTATGTGACGTTAAAAAGATTATTAATTCCGCTGCACGTACCTTTGCAAGTGTTTCCAGATCAATGGGCCGTTGGATTACGTTGTAGTAATCCTTGAATTGTTTTTTATTGACAGGTTTGTGGAAGGGCCACGATTCTGGAACGGTTTTCATCTTCTCTTGCACAATGTTTTCCAAAATGTAGGATAGAGCAACTTGATCGTCGTCGTCCAGCAACGGGTTGATGGCTTTCTCGAGCCGTATAAGTTTCTCGTCCTTCTCGGAGAAGCGTTCAAGGCATAGCTCGAGCATTTTTTGAGCAGTTTCTGTTAAAACGCTTTTACCACCTGAACAACAGAAATCGTCATTTTTACCTGAACAAGAACAAAAAATAAATCAATGTATACAACAAATCCCACATCGACATTCTTACCATTGTATAGGGTGCTGTTTTCCACGATCTGGTTGACGTCGGACAGGAATTCCTCTCGGGACTGGTACTTCCGCTGGCGCAGGTTTTCTCGCATCGTCTGCAAGTCCATAGGCCGCAGAATGATCTTGTAGTAGTCAGGTACAGCTTTAGCATTAACGGGAACTAGGAACGGTTGGGTCTATAAAATACATGTCAACCATCAGTCAGCCAAATCATAAAAAATAAAATAGAGAAGCGAGCAATATGAATCAATGTCTTGCAATCAATCAATCGTACATTAGGGATATCTCTCATCTCGTTCAAAATTCCTTCAAAAATGGTTGATAATGTTATAACAGGATCGGTTCGTCTCCTGTTAGCCGATTTATGGGGTTTCTTCAAATAATCGCAATGGACGACGGTGCCTGCCCGTCGTCGTTTCTTCGCAGCAACAGCTTCTTTGGGGAATTTTAGCACCAATGATTTGCGTCGAACTTCGTCAGCATGCTAAATACAATGAAATGATTTTTTAAAATTAAATCAATTAAAACGTATTTTCTGTCAATTATTGGAATGTATTAAAAATATTATAATATAGGACAATTTAATAAAAAAAAACGTAACAAATAAGTTTTTACCTTCACTAACTGTTTCGACAACACAAGTTTCGTTCCCTCGACATTGACTAAATCGTCATCTTCGATACCAGTCTTTTCTTCTTCCTCTTCTTGTTCTTCAGTCATCGCCACAGGCACTGGAGGTAATGGTGTGCTTATCTGGTACAATGGACATGTCTTATTGGTTCTCATGTGTCCGATTGCTCCACAAGCACCACATTTTAGCTGCAAGAAGAAACAAAAAACCATGCAATGTACAAGAGGTTACCGATACTTTGAACCTCGCCTGCCGTCCATTAAAAGCATATATATACTATTACGAATCCGCCTTCTAGACAAAACGACAAGCGACGATTGCAGAGATATTTCCAAAAAAAATGAAAAAATAAGGATATGAAAAGTGAAAAATTAATAAAATTTGGCAGTTTACTTTTACTTTTAATTCTGGCTTTTCTTTCTTAGGTTTCTTTTTCGGTGGAGCCAAGCCAAGTTTTTCTCGTTCCTGGTTTCGCTTCAGTCGACGTAATTGTTCCTGAATCCTGCGTTTTTCTTTCTTCATTTCTTCTTTTTGGTGTTCATCCAGCGTAGCAAATTGTTTACTGAAATTCGTAATCAAAATTCGTTTCTTTGAATTGGATATACCTATCGCTATTCATTACAACAACACCTAGTCGTATGGACGAGACGTTAAGTTCGAGTTCCAAAGTCGAATCGAAGTATATCTTACATGAATGAAGGATCCTTCGTTGTGCGTATCCTGAGATAGGTGTCGATAACAGCCGGTTTTCGTACAGTCTCTACTCGAACGTATTCTTTGCCTTCAGCGTTTCGAAACGTGCGAATGATTCGCAGCCTTCGACCAGTTGTTGAGCCCATGCTAGTGACTGATGCACTATCATCATCTTTTTCTTTCAAATTCTTATCTTTGTCATCTTTTGCCACAAACAAAACAAAATTCAGGTCACCAACTAACCATACTTGGAGCCTGGTGTAAAAGGGTGTTAAGGAACATTTTTACAGTTTCGAGGAAATCACATTTGAAGATCCGAACTTGTCTATGGGCCGCTTTGCACTAATATCGTTACACAAATTGTTGTTTTGCTCAAAATTATGCATTAGGAAGGTCGAATTGCACCAAACAGACTCGAAAATGCTTCCAAGTCATTTTTAACAAAAAATGTTACTCAACACCCTGTTACACCAGGCCCTTCAATTATAAACATAATATCCAACGTTACATACTCTTTGATGATGCTCGTTTTTTATCATCAGCCTCGTTCACTTCGCCCATAAACATTTTCTGCATCTCTCGTCGCTCTGCTTCTTCACGTTCATGCGATAGCTAAAACGGATAAAATTTCAAAAATTGTCAAACCATGCTACCAGAATGTTTTAAGTAGGGTTAATCAACAACTAGAGTTGTCCACCGACCTGAAGGCTCGTTTTTTTGTTCGATAGCATGTTTTCAATATTTTTTCCCATTTCTTCAATATCACTCGTATCCTCCTCAGAACTGGATCCCTCATCAGTTGACAACACTTCACTGGATGCTAACACCCTAGAGTGAAAATTATTTTAACAAATTTAATACCGCTTTTGTTAACCCCCTAGAAATCGAAAATTTATCGAGCACACGTCACAAAAACCGAAACCTACCGATTTTGAAGATCGAAAATTCTCTGGCATTCTTCCTTGTATCGTTCTTGGTGTTCGGCAATGCTGAAACGATTTCCACGAGCAAACTTGCTCATGGCTTCTTCGCCAGCCTTTGCTTGCTCCGTCGATAATGTCCTAACTACATCAATGACTTCCCACCGTGACAATTTTTTTATCTGGAAAATAAAAAAATTGTTAGATACTCGTTGATCTAATTACGAGAATGCATAATTTTCACCATCAAACACAAATTTACCTCCTCTTCTGGAACCCCAAACTTTTTCAGAAGATTCTTCGCATTGCTGAGGGATAAACGACGCAAATCAGCATCAGTCCCCGTCACTGTCTTTTTTACTGGTGCTTTCTCGTTGGCTTCATCCTTGTGAATTAAAACCACATTTTATGACAATTTTCAACGTTGCAACTATAGGAAACTATTCACCTGTTGAAATTAAATTCAGCGCAGAATTGAAAGCACCCACCTTGGATTGCTGAGGTTTGTTGGGTACTCGAATGTAAGAAAATCCTTCGCCGCACCCTGTTGGATCAGCAATGCCCGTTAACTGCAGCAAGCATTTATTTTTCATGGCATGTATGAAGGCTCGAGTTGTATTCCAAGGTGCTGCTTTCACTTCGTCGTCCATCTTTATTTGCATTTCTTCATCGTTGTCATCATCAGGCGCGAATAATGACCGTTCTCCATACCCAGCATCCTAGAGTAATACGTAATTAAATCAAAAAACATTACATAAGATACATAACAAATTATCGCTACAGATTCAATACTAAACAAGTGGAAGCTGTAGTGATAATTTACGGAAACCCTTCGTACCGTGACGCGAAACCTGCCTGTATAAGTAACACGTTTATATATCTTACAATATGCTTACTTTTAATCTCTGTTCCGCAGCAACCATACTATAATAGGCGCAACACTGCTCAGGTGATACCATAGCACGGATTTCATCCTCGGTTGGAAGCCGGAACTCAGGTTTAAGTACCCACCAGTTGGAATCCATCCCTGGAACAAATTGCACCAATTACATAAGACTTTCCAATGACAGTGGTAACTCAATCAATCAACTCAAATTTCATTCTATTCTTCATTGACATAATCTCAGCAAAAAAAAAAAATGAATAAATACCTGTGCGTTTGAAATCAGCACAAAGTTTGAGCCTTTTCCTAATTGAACTTTCCGAATGAGAAGGAAATGCTTTTTTGATGTCGTCCATTTTGATTCTTCGAGGACTATCCTGGCTCTTCCAAAACAGCCGATATATAAACACCTAGGTTTTGTAATTTAAGGTTCAACACATTTTTGTTGCACATTTTGATAAAAAACAATTCACAATATTGTAGGAAAAAAAAAAGAGTAATAATCACCTGAAGAAAATCTCTAACAAAATTATTAGCTCTTTTGGAATTGGGTCCCGGAACTTCAAACAGTGGACACAGCTGTCCAACTGTATACATTGCATCCGCTTCACGAATGAAATAACTGAAAGAAAACAATTAGTTAGATGCATGAAAACAATAAAAAATAATAAATGTTATTGAAAGTAGGTTCTAAGATGAAATACTCATTTAAACAGATTCACTTACTGCTGCCTTGTTCTGATGATCAGAAAATCGGTTTCTGCTAACTTGTGTTGATAAATAGGTGAACGAAACAAATTGTTTTCAAATGCCTAGATAAGTGAAAAAAGAATAAAATAAAGTAAAAATCAAAGACCTCACAGCACCAAAAAATAATAAAGAACAATTAACACAAAAAATTATTTTAAAATTACAAAATTCAATAACTGTGAGGTGTATAAAGCCAACGACTGCGTGTTTTATTTTGTGAATCACTGTGACATCGATATTTTGCCCCACCAATAAAAAAACTGGTTGGGCAACAAAATGCTGACATCACAGCTGTGCACAAATTGTTCAACTTGCTATACCAAACTTTTCGTGTCACTTGAGGCTTTTAGACATGACGACAAAAAAAAACCATAAGCAATGGAAATACCTGAATAGATTGTCCTGGAGCAAGGGAACCCAAAAAGGGAGATGTGTGCGCATAAGCTGTTTCACCATATGCATATTCGGGAGCTCCTTGATCTTTTCCAGGTTTCTGTGATCAAAATAAATAAATAAATAAACAACAATCGAAATTCACCCTTAATTTTTTTTCAATAACAAATTTTAGCAAATGAGTCATAAAGTCCGAGTATTATTAAATTTCTTACCCTTTTGTAGTAATTTTTTATCTTGGTGGCCATGCCTACTTGCATAGTCAGAGGCGGATGTTCCTCAGAGTATTCGCAAAGAATGAGTTCGCCATCTCGCCCAGTCAAATCTTCCGGAGTCCGCATAAAGAACATTTCTCCTCCGCCAGATGCCAACCTCTCCTGCTCTCGCATCTATTGAAATAAATTAAAATGATTACATTTTTAACACTTTTCAACTTCATTTACAAAACAATAATCGTTGGCACGCACCTTAGATTTGCGTTTGATTTGTTTGTGCAGTGGAATAACTCCATGCGGTCCAGGCAAAGATATTGGACCGTGTGAATAACGTTTCAATGGAGGTCGATGGAAATTCCGTAGTTTCAGTGGTCCCATGTGAGTAGGGAAAAATGGTGCTCGCAATTCCACTGATGGTGTAGAATGCTACAAAATTTGAATAATTATTTTTTTAGATAATACTTTTAATCTTCACTATGATACGACATCGCATCCTGAAAATATCCGATCCAAACCTGAATAAGGTTGCCTCCCATGTTCATTCGTAACGCATTTTCTTGAGTCATCTTCGGGTTGTAATACTCATCATTCGATATGTTAAAAGGATCCTTTTCAGCAGTTTTTGGAGGAGGCTGAAATTGATGGAACATACCAACAACATTGTAGCTAAAATGTAATTGAGGAGTAGGGTAGAAAAACGGTTATTCCTTAAAATGCACAAGTCATTTTAGATCAGTCTATAGCATTAAGGCGATGGGTTGCCTATAATTTAAACTTTCGGACTTTTTTGGAGTAAGAATATAGAGCGCGACTGTTGTAAATCTGAAATTTTTTGTCACTTTTCTTTTTTGTTGCTTCACTTCCAAAACAATGTAAAAGATACCGATATTTGAAAAAAAAACCGCATAAACGCATTTATAAATCAGCACGATATTTGGAATAACGGCGTAATGGCATTTTTTAAATTAGCTTGCAACTTAAGTCCCATCAACCAAAGTTACCAGACTTTTCACAAAACCTGTTCATTTTCCTTCTATAAATATAAAGTAAGCAAAAAATTTTTTAACCTTAAATTCAAAGGTGCCAGAATTTTTTTGCTCTTTTTTTATCAGACTACATTTTTAGAGTTACGCTGTTATTCCACTCCTCAATTAAAAAAAACAATAATGAGCATAAACCGTAAGGGTGTACCTGAGGTGGTTCCGGTTCTGTGATTACACCTGCCTTTCCAAGAAGAATGCGAGACTTACGAAGATTGGGGTCTTTTTTATCTTTGCTCGGTTGTTCGGATGGTTGGGCGTTTGGATCTGGATCATCTGGAATTCCTAAGATGATGTTTTCATCATTGGGATCCAATGTCACTACCTTTGGTTCTGGTATTTTACCCATTGCCTATATAGATAAATTTGTTCAACACTATAAAAAATTTGTTCAACCCTTATTATTACTATTTTTAATCCAAAAAAAAAAAAAAAATATATATAAAAACCTATATATATATAAACAAACCCAAACCTCAGCATCCCAAATAACCTCATCCTCCCACAATCCATAGACAAGCTCTTCGTTCTCAACTGGGAAGATGGAATACCACGTGTCATCCTTTTCTTCTTCCATTTCCATTTCTAATTGAAAAAAAATATAATGAAGTCCCATTCGACAAAGCCAACAAAACATTATGAATACTGTATTTACTTACTGGCATTAGAAGGGCCAGCTTTACTTCCTGAACCTGACTGTTTTACAACAGGTGGTGTCGAGATTCCTGCTTTCAGACCAACCATTCCAATCACTGGATGGGTTGATGTCTTAGCTAAAATCGAAATACACGTATCAATTAAATATCCCTATATTTCTTTTGAAAATAACAAAAAACAAACTATTATCATAAAAAAAAATGGTAACATTTCCTTTAACGGAGAAGCTGAATGTAGTGCTAGTGGTCAAGCATGGTGGTGGTGGTTGTTGTTTTTAACCGACTTAGTTGGTTAAATAAAAATTAATTACATTTTTGTTCTGTTATATCTAACATAAACTGTAACTTATACCCAACTGCCACACAAGGCTTCTTCGTTAAAAGAGAAGTACCAAAAAAAAATAAAAATAAATCAAATTCTCATGGACTGTGTTTACGTTTCAAATTTCAACTTTCTGGGATATCGAGACGCTGGCACACATGCACAACGATCAAGACAAGTTGAATGAAAGTTGTAACGACAGTGTGTTATGTTAAAAATAAGAGTGACTCACCTTGCTGACTGAATGCCTGAGCAGTCCTATTGGAACTACTGGGGACCCAGCCGGCAGCATTATTCTTACTATTCAACTTAGCCATCACCTGAAATATGAACAAACAAACATGACGTTATATTACATTACTGCCATGAAATATCTACAGTACCTTCGAAAAAAAAACAAGTTTTAAAACGAAATTCTTCTCGCCTGTAGCATCTTCAGGCTTTAAATTGCAAAAAAAAAAAAAAATATAGCTTAACGAGAATTAATGACCTTGTGTTTAATATCCTCTCCGTTCCACACAACATCGTCTTCCCATTGCAACTGAGTGACCATATGGTAAACATCATCTGGATAGTCTTCTTCATTCTCCTCTTCAGGTTCCTTTTTAATTATCACTTCCTCTTCTTTCAATTCTGCATCTGCTTCTTCCACCTGAAAATTTATTTTCAAAACAAAAACGCATTATGAAAATTGACTATTACATCCTTGTTCACACTCGACTGAAATTCTATGGCATTCGTTTGTACTTTGCAAATGTCAATTTTTAAAGTAATAATTACATGAAATATACGAGACAACTTAAAAGTTTAGATAAACATGACCAAGTGCAAGCAAATCTTAAGTTTACTAACAAGTTCTGATCCTAGATGGTGTTCATTATGTGTATCTTGCATTCTTAAACTTTTATGTAAATATGTTAGCAGCTATTTTAAAGTATTGAAACCATGCATTAAACATCAAATAGCCTATACAATAGGATTTATTATAATGTATATATGCATTATGGTTTTTTTTATATCTTTTTATTAGCTTCACTCGTGAGCAAGCTGGGAATTATACTGCCATCTATTTATGAGAATATTCTGTATAATCCAATGTATCGAATATCGAACTACTCCAAAATTGCATACAATTTTAATGCACATAAATCGCAACATGCGAAAATCAAAAACGGATTCTTTGCATTATCTGTATATGATGTGCTTAAAAAGTATTTTAATGTACTTGTTAACTGTTTATTTTCTATAAAAATATATATTACAGAATATAAATATCTTATATATATTTTTCTAAGGTAGACCCCACGTTCTAAATCCACGCACGTTTACTATAGCAACCAGAGTAAACAATAAAATCCACAGGATTACATATATTGTGATATTGAAAAAACTCGAAAATATTGAAAAACGAAAATATCTAATACCGAGAAAAATATCGAAAATCGGGAAAATATATCAAAAATTAAAAAAAATATCGATAATAAAAAAAAAGAGAAGAAAAAACAATAAAAATATCAGAAATTTAAAAAATATCAAAAAATATCAAATATCAAGAAATGAAAAACATCGAAAATACCGAAGACCGAAAAAAACCAAAAATACACGCAGGTTTAGATTCAAATCTAATCCTGCTTCAAGACAAATCCAACAGTAGCCAGTATTGAAATTTTAGACTGGTGTCACAAACCATTTAAGTCTTTAAAAAGCATCACAAACAAAATTTTACAAACCTCTTTTTTTATGAATCCGTAATTAAAGTCTTCGCCCGTTTCAGGAACATCCAGCATATCGTACCACAGTTGAGCTGGACCGTACCGCCAATCAGCTACTCTGGGAACATCATCGGGAACGAGGCCATTCTCAGTTTTGATTCCAGAATTGTTTGGTTCATCAGGTTTCATGAATTTTTCCTAGTGATCAAATATACAATGAAAACAACAGCAGCATTTGTTGTTGTTGTTGTTGTTGTTGAGAAGAGAAGTTAACACCACCACCGAGAGAGAGAGAGCAAGTGACAAGGAAGAGGAACGAGAGAAGAGAAGTAAACCCTGCAGATCACCTCACCAGAGGACTACCGGTTGAGAAACTGATACAAATGACGAACTGGTGGAAGGGACCGTCCTGGCTGATGAAAGATGAACAAGATTGGAATCAGAATCAAGAACAGGGCAATTTATGCTAATATGAGGGAGACAGAAAAAGAGAGAAAAGTGCTATCAGAATTGAGCTGAAAATTTGGATTTTGCAAGCACGACGAGCGATAAAGAAAATTGTCAAAGACTGCATCGTTTGAAGTTGAGAAAAAACTCAGGCATGATAACCGAAGCACCACTACCACAAGACAGACTCAATATGACAAGACCATTTGATGTATGCGGCATTGACTTCGCTGGGCCTCTATGTAAATGCAAAAGAAGACCGAGAGAAAAGGTACCTCGCGCTGTTCACATGCGCAACAACACGAGCCGTACATCTTACAATAGTAAACGATATGTCCAGAGAGAAATTCATCATGGCACTGAGGAGATTCTTCGCGAGACTTGGAATGAGTTGAATCATCTATTCCGAAAATGCCAAATCGTTCAAGAGAACGGAAAAAGAACTAGCGAGACTATTTGACAAAGAACACAAAGAAAAATTAAGACACCTTCCTCCCCTCCCAAGACGTACGATGGAAGTTCATCGTGGCGAAAGCACCATGGTGAGGAAGGTGGTAGGAACGGATGATTCAGACAATCAAACGATGCCTGAAAAAGACGATAGGACACGCCAACTAAACCAATGAAGAACTACAAACCATACTAACAGAAATAGAAGCCACGGTCAACTCACGACCGCTGACAGTAGACTACACGGATGTGACTGAAGGAACAACACTCACACCTGCACATTTCCTGGTTGACGACAGTTTAAAACAACTACCCACGACAATTGATGACGTATCAACCAGTGATTTATCCAGGACAGTTTGAAGGGGGGGGGGGATTCCCCCCCTTTAAGATGGAGCCTTTACTTTACTGATGTAATATGTTATTTTCTTCTTACCAAATCATCCGGTTGCCACATTTCAGGAGGTGGTGCCGCTCCAAAATTCAGGGTCCATTCGCCTTTACTCGACTTGTTTTCCAGCGACTGTTGAGAATCCGTGTCGGAAGTGGGTTTCTTTTTCTTTCTTCTTTTCACACCCCTCCAGATCTGCGGAAGGCTGGAAGGCTTACCGGGACCAAACAGACGGGAAAACCGGAGTACCTGGAAAACCACCACATGCCGAGAAATCAGCTCTCCATTCGAACAACTTGTAATTGCTTTTGTTCAATGCTTATACAGCGTGTTCCTGAAAATTCTAGCCAAATTTCAACCACAGATGCTACGCAATCAAAACAAAGCAAATAAGCCCATATAAACGTGAGTCTGGAAATGC
>JAQIWH010006755.1:0-12383 GCA_034695005.1 Cryptops parisi
ATACAAGTACCAAGTACTGAAAATGTACTTGTTACGTGTACTTAAGTATTCGGTACTTAAGTACTCGGTATCCCTGCGTTTCACTTGAATATTTTCAGAAGTACAGTTATGATACAATAATTGAAATTGGCAGCTGCAAAAACTGGCAACTTTGTTTATAAGCTATTAATTCTATATTTAAACTGAATTTGGCATTCGTGTCAATTTTACTTGAACTCTGAACAATTTTTTCATGACCTTTTGTCATCCAATGTTTTTTAACAATAAACCAAGAAAGGTTTATCAATAAAGAATAAATTACAGGAATACTAACTACAGTCTTGTCAACAGTAGACTTGTAAACAAGATGAGTTGGCACATTTATTCAGACTTCTTCAACAGCACAAAGATCAAGGTCATCATTCATTAAGTTAACCCAAAGATATGCAGTTCTGTGTATTTTATTTTATTGGAAAAAAAAAAGACAATTTAATTAAGTTCATTGATATAGAATTAAAAATACTATCTATCTTTAAAACTATAAAAACTGATATAACTTAGTCATAATAATTTTTGTTATGAAAACAGTTGGTTAATTTTGTTATGAAATCAGCTGCAATCAACAAATAAACTATACACAAATATACAGATGATGGTCAATATCTATATTGACCATATAGATATTTTCTATTTCATTATCATTTTGAATATATTTACCTCGACAAGTAGCTGCCATTATTGCCCCAAAATTAAAGAATGTTTGGTATTTTGCTCTTGTGCTTTAGCAAAACTTTAGTCGGTAACTTATCTGATCTGTGACAAGTGATGTTCTAGGAGTAGACTCTAGAGTGCGACAATAAAATTTCAATCTAACTGTAAATTTATTTGATTTGAAGCCCTTTTAATACTTGTTTTTATTTTATGTAATCAATAAATTTTATAAGTTGCAAGTCATTTAAAAATTAAAGGGCCACAAAAAAAAAAAGAAAAATCATTTCGGAGCGCCATCTGAATTTGGTGCTACAACTTCGAGCCAAGTTCAGTTTTGTTTTATCGACAGAACGAAACCCAACAACACGTGGATTATTGGAAGTTGACAGGATTATAACAGTTGTTGTGCTATTTGGATATGTCAACTATATCAACTACTTTTTATTTAAGACAAAACTCGTGACTCTTTCAAAGGTAAACATTAGCATGTGACACTTGATAGTTTAGTGAAACAAAAATTAGTTTCACTTTTCTGTTATGACATGTAGCCCACATGTTTGTATATATATATACGTCTAAATGGAAATAAGTACAATGTTAATATCTACAACCCGTAAAATATTTCTTGGATGTAAAATTGTTTACCTCACTGACTGGGACACATTTTTCCATATTGAAACGTTTCGCTTCCCTCCTAGAGGCTTCATCAAGTAGAAAAGGAAAAAAACAGAGAAAAAAGTAAAGTAAGGAAAAAACAGAAAAAAAAGTAAATTATACAATTTTTTCTGTTATTTTTCACTTTACGAAACCTGTAGAAGCACGTGCTGTGAAAAAGTTGGTTCTTTTCCGTAGCCCTAGAGGCGCCGATGATGGCGCTGCAATCCGGACAACATTTATCACTATAATAGGAAGTACGATCATCACTTCTAACCAATCCCTCTACAAGCATCACCCCAGTCAAGTTAGTGATAGGGTGTTAGGTTAGAAGTGATGATCGGTCACATACTTCCTAGCGATACATGTTGTCCAGATTGCAGCGCCATCATCGACGGCTCTAGGGATACGGAAA
This sequence comes from Cryptops parisi, assembly GCA_034695005.1. Classification (NCBI taxonomy): domain Eukaryota; kingdom Metazoa; phylum Arthropoda; class Chilopoda; order Scolopendromorpha; family Cryptopidae; genus Cryptops; species Cryptops parisi. The sequence goes on from JAQIWH010006755.1 coordinate 1,760, forward strand.
AGGTCCAAAAGGTTTTTACTGGTGACAAACTACATCAGTTTGTTATTGTTTCTGAATATAATGGACAGTCAGAATCATTTAACATTTAGGAATGACATTTATGGTTTTACAAAATAAACATTTGGTGTCACTTTGTTTGACATACGTAGTTGAAGTTGCCTTAAATCGTTGTACAACCCAACATTGTGGAAAATTAACACAAACTAAACGAATGATGCAAAGAGGGGTCTGGTAGTATAAAAAAAAGTGTCGTATAACTAATTTAGGATTGTTTTATTTCTGACTAGATGAACGAAGAAAGAAATTTTTTTAGCGGGCTGGAAGGCGAGGTGACGGAGGAGCAATGGGATAAGTTTGTTCAATTACAAAGACATGTAAGTATACAACATTGGCTATGTTCACATTGGACGCTTTTTCGCTACAAACGCTCATAAACGTTCCAATATAGTCGATAGGTTCTATGTAAATTAAGCAGACTAAGTTATTTTTTAAGTCAGGTTGTAGCTGATTAAAGTTAGTTTTTAGACACAGGGTTCTAAAGCAGAGTCCATTGGTTTTTGTTCTCTTTAATCAAGAACTGGAGAAACTGAAATTAAATCTTGTATTTGTTTAGGCAGGAAATTTAATAGAACATGAAGATAGCTTTAGTTCCGAAGAAGAATTTGAACCAGACATTTCGAAACTCACTATCTACCCGACAACAGATTCTGTTCCTTCAACCTCTAGTGAAGACCAAGAACTTCTGAAGCGAAATCAGGAACTAACAACGAAATATCTAAATGGTAAATATTTAACATATATAATTTGTGCAAAATGTATACATAATATGTACTCATATTGTACATACTTTTTTCACATATTTCACTCACAATATTTTTTGTATTCAAATATAAACTTTCTGTTATATTATCTCATTTCGTGTTCATTACATTTCTCGCATGTATTTTGTTCAAATCACTTTACTTATTTTTCATATTAAAAATAAAAACAGTTTTCACGATTTTATTGTTTTTGTAAGTGCCTATTTTTATTATTTTTTCCAGGGGAGCTAACGTTTACACAGTTTACAGATTTAGCTGAAAGTGAATCAGATTCTGAATTCCCTAACGGTATGGTACATTCTTGTTGCAATACTTAATACAATTATGTGAACTAGTATTCGAGTCGTGAACTTGGTGATTTTTAGATAATGAAGCTGAAGATGCATTGGCTGTTGAGATGGAACTGGAGAAGCACAAGCGAGGAAGAACAGGAGGGGCAAGTTTAATTATTTTATTTTTAACGTAGTCCAGGTTAAAATAGGTTATGGGCCCAGGATATTTGTGCTAGGGTGCAGGGTGAAATTATATCCAACTGGGGTATTACATGCCTATATTTTTTTTTTTTTTAAATCTTGCTTAAAAAATGTCTTATTAAGTATTTCTAGATTACATATATTGACTTAACCAACTTTATTTTAGTCATAAAGATAACTAACTTAAAATGGTGAGGATAGGGTTCAGAGCTGCACCTAGGGTTTTTTCATTATTTAAAAATGAATGGGTTATGTTACCCATGAGTTTGAGTTATTTTTGCAGGCTTTCTTAGAGTTATATTTGCAACTCAGGACTGTTTTTTTGCTAATAAATGAATGAAACTCTAGAGACGTAAATTGACCGAGCTACCTCGAGATTTGAAAGGATTGATGGGGCAAGCTAATTTGTGCTTTGCGAAAGGAGAACAGGAAGAAGCGATCAAGATGTGCATGGAGCTGATTCGTTCAGGTAAATGAAACCGAGTAAATGTATAGTTTTCATTGTGCTACATGGTGTTGTTGCCGATGGTCTTGTTTTTTTTTTAGCACCTTCTGCGGCTGAACCATTTCAGACTATGGCACTGATCTATGAAGAGACTGGCGAGTTGGAAAAATCACTACAGGTATAATATATTAAGCGTAACTTGTTCAATTGGCATTAAGCTGATATGAATTTAAAGCACTACATGTTTTGTTTTGGTTTGTATTGTCCTTCATCCTTTGCTTTAGGATTGTCCATTTTGACGTTTTTACAGTTTTCGTTGATTGCTGCTCATTTATGTCCTGACGATTTTGAAGAATGGTTCAAGTTAGCTGGACTATCTAAAGACGTGGGAGACACCAAACAAGCAATCACGTGCTATACTAAAGGTAGAGGATAGCATTTTCTTAGTGGTTTACATATTTTACGGAGTATACGAAATGTGGTCTTATTTTTTAAGGGTGCACCTTGGCGCTCTGGAGAAAACATATTTTGAGTGCGAAATGGAAAATGATAATACAATATTTTTTTTAATAGCATTAAAATGCGATCCAAAAAATGTCAATGCACTCTGGGAACGAAGTGTGTTGTACGAATCGATGAATGAAAAGAATAAAGCAATGGAAGGTTACAATCAGCTCATCAAAGTGCTAAAGCCAGATCAGGGTATCGAATGTATAAAGCTGGCTCGAGAAGTTTTCAAGGTACTTTAAAGTTTGTTTTCCGTATAAAGATATTGTGAATACGTGTATAATTTTTGTTCCCGTTGTTATTTAGACTTATCATGAAATGGGGGAAAACGGGAAAGCACTGTCTGCAATGAACACTGTAGTTGAAAAACATGCCGATATGTTGAATTCGGAAGGTTGTTATTTTTTATTTTTGTTTGTAAAATAAATATATTTTTATATTAAAATTTTTTAGGTTTTAAAAATTTGGATATTTTGAGATGAGGTTTAAAAAACATTTTTGATTTTGATTTTGATTTTATTATTTTTTAGATATCAATATGTTGCTGGAGTTGCTGATTTTACAAAACATGTATTCTGATGTTGTAAATGTGGGTGGATTTTATTTCTGGTTTTATTACTTTTATTTTTAACACTTTTCACAATTGACATTTAAATATCTTGAAAATTACATTTTTTTTTGTATAGGTGCTGAAAAAGTGCAGTAATGTAAAATTTTTGCCCGAATTGGATTCAACTGAATGTGAACTATCAATTGAAGAAGAAGTTCGTAAATCATCAACGTAAGTTATTATTTGGTGGATTTAGAATTGACTCTTGGGAGGGAGAGGGGGTTGACCTAAAATTTTATGACAAATATATCTAAAAATCATGTTTATTGTGGCTGATCAAGCTTCAAATTAATGTTTAGTGTGTTAAGACCCAAAAAAATGCATAATTAATATGTGCTTAGTATGATTTGTTATATTTAGATGTGAATATTTTTTTTCAGATGCATTGTACCTGACAACTTTCCAGTTGATCTTCGAATAAAGCTAGTGGTTGTGTTAATTCGTTTGAATGGGAAACATTTAGTGGAGGTTTGATGAAACATTTTAATACATACAACCCAATTGAGACTTTTCATTATCTGTAGATTTGGTTCATTTTGTTGGTAAAATGACGACGAATTTGATTTTTTTTTCAATAGAGTACCATAAAGCCACTGTTTCAAGAAGATCTCGAGACGGTCGGAGATCTCTATTTGGACGTAGCGGAAGCTCATATGGAAATGGGAGACTATTCCAAAGCATTACCTTTACTTTCCATTTTAACAAAGTCGAAGAACTACAGTATGGTAAGGAATGTTTTTTTTAATGACTTTTAAGCATTGGTAAAGTTATTAAACAGTTTCATTTGTCAATGGTTTTGGATTTTTCGATTTGTTATTATTGCAGGCTGCAGTTTGGCTGCGTTATGCTGAATGTTTGAACTCGCTGGGTTCCATCGAAAAAGCTGTCTGTGCTTATCAGAGAGTTATTGAATTGGCTCCATCTCACTTGGAAGTGCGGTTATCATTGTCAAGTTTACTTCAGCAACTGGGAAGGACAGAAGAAGCACTCCAGACTGTCACTGAGGGTATGTTTGTTGTCTTAATTGCAAGGAATGTTGATGTTATGTACTCTCAAGTTTTCTTAGGTGAAATTAGTTTATGGGCGTTGTACAAAAACTTGTACAACCCAATATATACATAGCTTATGGGCTGCTTTGTAATCTAATTTTACCAAACTCAAGATCGCTTTGCGTAAACTCAACATAGATTAACTGTGTTGAGGGTATTGTACTTATTATGTAGCTTTACATCATGAATTTATTTTAGTTTCTTGTATGATTAATGTTTTATTTATTCATTTATTTATTGGTAAATGTTTTTCAGATTCTTGCTCAGACACTCAGGTAAAAAAAAATAATATATATTTCTTTGTCTCGGGCTCGATTGGAATAATTGACTTGTGTGAGAGTTCATTGTAATATCCGATTTGTTTTGGATCGTTAATTTCAGCAAAACATCCAATTACTCTATCATCGTTGTACGTTGCTGTATTCTCACGGAAACAAAGAAGAGTTCTGCAAAGTTGCTAAACATATGTTAAGTTGTTGTATACCCACCTTATCATCGCCTGAAATTCAAGGTACAATTGTCAAGTAAAACAGTTATTGCCAATACAACACAGTAGTAACTTGCTATACAGCATTATAATATGACAAAGGTGGTGCGTGCCAGTGTTCTTCTTTCTCTGTGACCTTTTATTTTGTGTTTTTAGACTGTTTTCGTCATCAAGAATAGCCACGTTTTGCCTTTTCTGTTGCATGTGTATTGCTTCCTTAGTCAGTTTTCCATAATGGCAAAAAAAAACAAAGTCATTTTGCTAATAAGACAATTATGTTCAATATGCCCTGCATCTTTTGCTTTTTACCCTAACCCCCTGTACAAGTGAAATACTACTGTATTACGTCATGTTTACTAGTTATTTACAATATCCTTAAATTTAAATACATTTTAAGGGTTATTTACTTAATTTCAGTTATCATCAGTATAATGACGTATCGTAAACGGATGGAAGTTCTTCGCGAAGTTCAAAAAGAAAAGTGCTTAGATGTATGGGGTGAGTACACTGATAGAATTTTAAAAGCTAAGATGACATTTGATTTTAACCCTGTATTTTCTTCACTGCTTATTATCTTACCTCCTACCACTACATCATACATAACATATACATTAGATCAGGGCTGCACAACTCGTAGGGGCCAAACTGCACCAAGAAAAACAGATGTGGGCCGCATAGTTGATTATTATTGACAATTAATATTGATTATTTATAGTTATTGAGTAAATGTTTACACAAATTTGAAATTCTTTACTACATTTTTGCAAAAATTTGTATACTTTATTCGTTGCGAGTTGCGTGCGGCCCATGGGCTGTAAGTTGTGCAGGCCTGCATTATGATACAATACAAGAGAGAAAAAATTCTCATGTAATGCACTACATTTGAGCCTCGGGTGTTTTTGGAGTTTTGCTTTCGAATATGCTTGAATGTGATCTTGATCGTTTCCTTTTTAATCTTTTAAAAAGTACCAACTATTGCATCAGAAGATTTTAGCCGTGATGATCTTTGGAATCTCTACTTAAAAGTAAAAAAAAAGTCAAAACTTCTAAGGCAGTCTTTTGTAACATGATTGTAAGCCGTCTTGTATATTTTTTTGTATCTTTGTTTTGTAGGTTTGCAAAACTTTGTTTGACTTGAAACAATATGATGAGTTGCAACATTTTACAATGTGTGCATTGGCATCACCATTACTAGACAAAAATGCCAGTAGAACAAAGGTTAGGGCATGTTTCAATAGGTTACAGTAATTTAGTTATAGTAAATGTAATTTCACCTTCTGTCATGCAGAATTTAATTTTTATTAAGACACTTTTCTGTTGCAGGATGCAGAATTCTTATGTATGTTAAGTTTTTTCTTCAGTAGAAATGCAAAATATGCATACTGCTTTATCAGGGATTTAATCCTGAAGGTAAACAGCTTTATAGGCATTTTTTCCATTTTAATCATTCTACAGTTTTGTTATATATTTTCATATATTCTGTGTATTTTTATATATATATATATTCTTAATTTTAGCATGTCGATAACAACCGAGTTTGGAATTTATTTTCTTTGTTCATCTCAATGGGACAAGATATCAGGCATAATAAATTTTGCATGCGATTAATGTACAAGGTAAGCAATATTTTTTGGAATTTCTTAAGGTGGATAATAATGTAAAATAATTTATTACTGAATTTAAAGCTGATTGTAATGTTTTTGGTATTTCAAGCAACCAGAACATTTTGGTCTTGGAATTATGAATGGACACGCTGCAATGGTTGCAGGAAGCTACAAACATGCGCTAGGTATGGTAGTATTTTAAATTACTTAAATTAATACAAATATTAGAAATTTGTTGGTTATTATTTATTATTTTATTACTTTTTTATTTTTGCACAGGAGAATATATTGCAGCTTTCAAAAATGATCCTCGTAATCCAATGTTGGCGTTTATGACGGGAATAACTTTTTTGCACTTGGCTTGTCAAAAATTTCCTGGCAAACGCAACAGTCTTGTCATACAGGTTTGCAACTTTTCTCTTAATTGTTTTCCTTAGCGTGACAAGGTTTTGCGGTCTTGAATTGAGGACTGTATTATTTTAGATGGATATATAGCGATAATTTTATTGTGACGTGCATGAAGATTTGCAATTTGATGGGGGGAGGTGCTTAAAACCAATAGTTTATACAGTATTTCAATGTTGTGAAAATAACCTGTTTATGTAGTCCACAGCATTTATGAATTATTACATGGACTTGAGAGGACGTTGCCAAGAAACGTATTACAATTTTGGTAGAGCCATGCATCAACTTGGTAAGTTTAATAATCGATCTTGGCTTTGCAAGATTTACATTTGAAATGCTGATTGCTTGTAAGAATAAAGCGTAATTTATTTTTGCAACAGTTAATTATCAATGAATGTGTTTTTCAGGATTGTTGTATTTAGCGGTTCACTATTACAAGAAAGCGCTGGACTGTCAGCCTGTAATTTGCGACACCAAAGAAAACCGACAAATATTTGATTTGTGCCCAGAAATAGCATTCAATTTATCACTGATTTATCAGACCAGTGGTAATGAAAAACTTGCAGCATATTATATTAATAAATATTGTATAGTGTGAATAAACACAAAAAAAATCTAGTTCATAGCAATATGTATTGCAATTTTCTAAGCGTACCATTTTGTAAATTATTTCACTATATGTTTTTAAACTTTGTTGAATTTTTTTTTGCTGACTGGAACAACTTGGACAAATCAGTCAGGACCTTTTTCCAGTGACCTGGGTCTATAGTTACTATTGTGGTTTGGAGTTTCTGGATGGTTAGGTCATAAATTAATATTCTTGACAACGTTTAATTTTCTTGATTTTGTTAGAATAAAGAGTACAATGTATGTTTTTTTTTTGCTGAATCGTTATGGTTACAGGATGCTGGATTCAGCCAAAGTGTATGTCAAATCTTATTGAAAAGGTGCTGAGGTCAATCTCGTTTAGGTAGGGCTAATCTTACATGCAAAAGATGTAGGCCTTACCCTAGTTATAGCACGATTGTCTTAACTGGGGGTCTTCTAATCAAAACCCTGCGGTATGAAGACCGCAAGGTTTTGGTTGGGGTCAGGTGTATTTTTTTTTTCCTTAAACAAAAACTTTTATCACATTTTCCCAGAAAAATAAATCCATAGAACTAAACGTATTTCGAATATTCAAAGTTTTAATGATAAAAGTTAAATAATTTTATTTAATTAATTAAAAAAAAATAAACGTGCTATCAGGATGCTTTAGCTTGTATGAATTTATTTTTAAAATTTATTTTTTCAAAATTCCGGGATTACAAAAAATATGTAAAAAAAAAAGCCATGTTAGTTTTAATAAGTCCCTAGTCCATTTAATCGTTGTCAGGCTAGTCAGGTGCTGCCACTCTCAGTAGATGAAATCAACCAACCAAGTTTACACTATTTTTTTTTTTACAAAAAAATATGGCGTCGACCACGGCACAAAATGTAGCATCGTTAGCAGCAGCTTAAAACTCTTCTCCAAACCTAGTGTAATGGCAGGCGATGGAAGCGACTGTTAAGTATCGGTCGAAATGGGTGATCCAGCGGCGATCGATGACTGCAATCAGGCAACGATGGAATTTCGACCTTTTGCTGATCAGTCTTCAGCTGACTGGTTCAATACCGATGAACCCATCAACCCTTTCTACAGGGTCGAGTCGGATCAGATCATCTACCAGCCGAGGAAGAAGAGGGCGAAAATGATAGGGAAATACCTAATGGGTGATCTTCTGGGAGAAGGATCTTACGGGAAAGTAAAAGAAGTGTTGGCTTCAGATACCCTTTGTCGGTTAGCTGTAAAAATCCTAAAGAAGAGGAAACTGAGGAGGATTCCCAATGGAGAGCAGAATGTGCAAAGGTAGAAAGCAGTGGGGAAGAAATGAATTACAGTACTGTAGTGTCAACAATAGTTTAAGTTTTTAAACTTAAGTGTTAATGTATACATTGTCCAAAGTTATTGTGCAATTGTTCTACGTTATAATGTTGCAAGTCATCCATCCAGAAATTAAGTTGTTTCTTGTTTGTTTGTTTTTTTTTACAAAAATTGATAAACTAGTGACCTGATAAGAACTTTTGACAAGTCAGTCCCACGTTTCGCTTTCCTCATGTAAGCTTCGTTCCATTGGTCCTAATGGTCTCAATTTCAATTGTACCGTACTTTCGCGAATGTAGGATGCGTCGTATACAAGATTTTTACACAAGAGGCTCCCTATCTGCGTCTTATATAAATTATAATAAACAACTAGGTACAATAACCAACCATTATTTATTATATTACAGTGGAATATAACAAAAAAATATATGAATGAGTTATTTGGGTTCTTCAGTATCCTCAAGTGTCTTTATTACAAAACACGCAGGCCAACCACAGCTTAAGTATCATTGTTCAGTACAGTAACCTAATTCGCATGTGATTTATAATCGGCTGCATTCTATGTAATTAATTTCTTACTCAAACTCTCAAAAGTCTCGTCTTATATTTGAGTTCGTCTTATATTCGCAGAAAATAGGGTCTATGCAATAATTTCTCGTCTTATGCGAGTGAACTGCTCTCTAAGTATACCACGGATTTTGGGGAGATGGTTTTTTTTAGTTGTGACTCTTGATATAACACTACTGCACCATAGTTGTACGTAAGGCAACTTGTCATAAAAAATCACATAATTCCCATTAAATGGGAATTCTAAAGCAGACATTTGTAGCAAAAGCACCAACAACATTGCAGTGCGCTACACATGGCGTACATATTATGTAAGGTAATAAACATGGAAGCACTGAGAGGCTTTTGGGAATGCTGAGAAGTGGGTATTGGTACAGTATGATAAACTATGCATACTAGTTATTTGTACCCAGCGCAGTGGCGTAAAACTTTGGCTAATGTTGGGGGGGGGGGTTCTTTGAATGTGAAATTATAAGATAGTAGTTTTAATGTACAACACATTAATAATTGTTCCAAACATATGTATGGCTTTGCTGTTGTGGTTGAAAGTTTGATTGGCATATATGGCTTGAAAGCTTACAAATTTTAACTCTTGTTTGGAAAAAAATGTTTTAAGGGTGACACATCCCCCCATCCTCCTCGTGTTTTATGCCTATGAACCAGTGTGATATATTCCATTAGAATATGTCATATAACAGTCCTGCAGCATGTAATCAGTATCATTACTTCGCATTACTTCTAAACATACGCTATTGTCTTTGAGCAGCTTGCCTAAATGTTTTGTAGATACTGTACTAATTTGTAGTTGAAAACCGTTTATTATTGCACAAGATCTAAAATTGAAGCAAGTTTACTTCTCGTAGCGTGGTATCTGCATGTTATTACTTGAGGGCTTTGGTGCAATCCTCAGCAAAGCCTGTAAGTTAACAGTAGATTACTGTATTGTGGCAGTGTTGGGCAGATTTGCGATAACTTATATCCACGGTATAAAGGTGATGATATACTCGGGGAGTGGTATAATTAGTTCGAAAATTTTCACGTAACTCTAGAGGCGGATTTATAGGTACTCGCAGTAAGCGCAGGAGTAGGGCCCCCTGCGACTGGAGGAATCCCAAATTCTAGTAAAAAATTAAACAAATAACACAAAAACCACCAGTAAAGAAAATTTTTTAGAGGCCCCCAATTCAAATTGACCAATTTAATAAGTTTTAGATGTTTTAGCAAAGAAAAATTGTTTTTTTGTTCACAATTAACCAACAAAAAATGAAACAACATTACTCATTAAAAAAACAAAACCAACTGCGTATAAACTATGGTACACAACGTCCGCAATATTGGTTTTTAATTGACTGCATATACTTAGTGCAGGGTTCCCACTTTCTGGATAGTCAGATAATTGTTTTATCTTTTTTTTTTAAGTTTGTTATTTTAGCATTAGTTTTAGGAGGATTAATTTTAGGGAGATTTACTTATTGGGGAAAGAGTATTGAAACTGGCCTTGCTTATAACTTTTTGGGTGGTATATGGTTTCTAAGAGAGGTTAGAGGGCAAGTTTTATTTAAGAATTTTATAATTATGGGTGACAAGATTAAGCGTGTGAGAGATTTAGGATGGACAGAATTATTAGGAGGGCAGGGTAGTTATGCACTTTTAATACGGGCAAGAAATGTGGGCCTTCAGTAAAAGTCAGGAAATGTCAGGGATATGAAAAGGTGTCAGGGAAAGTCAGGGATTTTTTTAGAAATTCATCAAT